>JAOTRC010000039.1:13319186-13337804 GCA_027497675.1 Cyprinella lutrensis
TCTGCTTTAAACATTACAATCCTCATGATAACTTTCGTTAACTTTACATTAAGTAAATCCACTTCAAAAGCTAATTAGTCCTGGACCACAATGCCATTGAGATGTACAGAGTGACCGCAAAAACGCGAGTTCAAAGACAATATTCTAAAGATGACGGCGCCCTTGTTGGCGCCCTTGTTTCTCTGGTGCATAAGTTCTATAGACTGATGTAATACACACATGGGCATGTAGTTTACACAGAGACAATAACAGTATTGTTTTTAAAAAAATGCACATTGATACCCATTTTCAAATCTTTACATTTTCTATTGTTACATTTTCCACGCCATATGTAAATAAACAGCCAAAATGCATAAATAGGTTTCATGTAGGCTAAACAGTCCCTAAAACAGTGGATTTTAACCAGGAGCCCAGGCCTACTATGGGGTCTTCCAAATTTCCAAGAAGAGCTGCTGTCGTTCTTAAAACTATACATTTAGTTCAATTAAGATAATCTTAATTTAAATGCAAAATAAACCCCCACTAAAAATAAAAGCTTTTTTATTAAATTTTTATTACCACGGACAAGCTATTGTCTGTTTAACCATCCCTGAAAAATAACTAATGAAATGAAAATGAGAAGATTAAAACTGTAGCATTTTTTTTTAGCATTCTTAGTTGTTACTGGTTTACGATCAGTGTTCCATGTGAACAAGTTGAGGAGAAAAAAGTCAGTTTTCCTGATAATTCATTACTGTCCCTTTAAATTACAATATGCAATATACGTTCACTTTTTATGGTGGCAGGTGTTCTTCTACAATATCTATAAAACCCATTACTAGATTGGCCTAGAATTGAATACTGTGAAATCTAATGTTACATAACAGGAATTATGAAGAACACAGGAATTCAAAAGTGGAGTTAACAACATGGTTTAAAAAAACAGTGGCATTTTCCCCTCAGTCCCTGATTATTTTCAGACGCATGTGTGTTGTAGTTGTCTCAGTGTTGCGGTGGTGTCAGCGAGGTGTAATGTGCCTGTGTGGTGCTTGAGCAGTGGGGGAGGGGAGGTCATATTTAGAGCGCTCCCATGTGTTCGGGACGCCACTGAGGACGACGTTACAGGGTCAAATATCAACCAGATAGTTTTCCTACACTCCTTTACCTGCATCTATACTGCTTATTTCTTGTTAAAGCTCACATAATGGCTAGCTTTGCCTCTCTACACAAGAGTTTTTGTCCTTGTGTCCTGACAGTTACTCTCAGTTTAACTTCACTGCAGACTCGCACCTGTAAAACTGAGTTCTCAAGGACAACTACAGCGTACAGCCATCTAGTGGCAGTCAAAAGAGGATAATATTCACCTCATCTTTACACCACTTTACACTCACATCCCCATCCGTGCATGTTTCAATGTGGTTTGTTTAAACACATATCAAATAATGATGGTCAGGATGAATAACTTTATACTTGATTTATGCAATTTCACTTTCTTTTCAATTGTGACATATTTCACCTTAGAGTACATACTTCTCTGGAAATCATTGGCACGGCCTGGTTGTCCTTTTGCATCTCTGTGAGTTTACTGCATTGATGGGAGAGAGATGTAGCAAACTAAAGAGAGTATAATGGTGTGAATCAAACTCGTGTGCATTTCCTCATCTGAGCATTAGTGAAGAACATTTTAATGAAAACTTTCTTAGCCTGCCCCCTACTGTTGCCCAAGAAGTGCTTTATATCCTCTGGAGTTCAGCATTCTGTTAGTGAGAGAAAACTCAGTCTAAAAGTGTGTTTATGATCAGTACTGTCTCTCAGAGCCAACTGAACAATAATCAAAATTTTTATATGTGTGGAAATTTCCCAGAAACACATTTTGTTATGCCATCAAAGAATCATTAAAGGTCAAGTACTTTATGGTTCATACTGCCCCTAGTGGTGATAGATAACTTTATTCAGAACAACATGCACATTCACACAAAAATGTAATCTTTTACTATTTAACTGATGTTTTTAATTGAAATGCTTATTATTTTGCCCCTGTGTTATTGTAACAATCAGACAGACCCTTCTTGTCTTCTGTTACTTTTTTGAGGCGAAAGCTTCATGCTAAATGTATCGGTTTAATTCACTTTTGGCCAGTCAGTGACCAATTCATTTAATATGTAACCATTTCAAAAATGTCGAACTGTTAATTTTAGTAGAAAGGAAAATTATCTGAACTTGACAAAATAGATCACCCAGATATTTTGTCTCAATTTTATTTAATATGGATGTTATTATTATTTTTTTTATTTATTTATTAATTTAAGACAGAATACATGTGTGTGGATCTGTATAGCTCTTCCCTGTGAGTATGTAGATTGACACCTCTGTTAATGATGTGCTGCTGCAGTTCATCAAATGACCAGTTGGTGTCGCTGTTGAGCCTTAATTTACTTCATGTTCATATTACGTTTCAAAAGTTCTGCAAGGTTACAAACCCTGAACAATGTTTCAAGTTCATGTTTTTGACATCAATACAAAAAAAGTGTTTAAATAGCATTAATCGCAGTATTTTAGTTTTGTGGAATATAAATCAATGACTCATTTTTAGATGAGACATATTTGCTTTGTATAAAGTCATTAATTATGTAATAGATCTTGTTGGTGAAATATTTTATAAATAAAGAGCATGTTTTTCTAGTGCCTAAAGACCTGCTTTAACAAACAAATGTTAAGTTTTTTTTTCTTCTGTCCCCTGCAGGCTCAGAGTTGCAGTGTTAATACTGTCATCAGGATCTAAAGCACACTGAAAGAGCTCATCTCAGCAGAGCACTACACACACGACTTGTAACACACCAGACCTGTCCCTCCATCATCATGATCACCTCAGAACTGCCAATGCTACAGTAAGTCCCCACTTCATTTACACTCATACACTGTTCACTTCAACTACAACTAAAGTATATGTTCATATACTGTGATTATAGTCAATTTCTGAAACATTTAGCCTAAAACATTGTGTCTGACCAAAAACGTAAGTGTTGATAAATTGTGAAATGCCATCTAAAACTCTATAATTAATATAATGAAATGATCACAGTATCACAGTCATGGTGTGTTTTTTTCACAGGGACTCCGGTGAGTCGGGTCAGGACACAGTGAGTCTCAGTATGAGCATGAGTGAGCTGGACGACCTTGGAGATGGAAAGACCAAGAAGAAGAGAGGAAGGCCTGCCAGACCACCTGTATGCCTCACACAAAAGCTGTTTTCGTGACTTACCACATAAATATGAATATATTTAGCATTTTATGCAACTTAGCATTTTTTATTCCCTCTGACTCCAGGCTCCCAACAAGAAGCCTCGGAAGTCACCATCAGAAAAGGGCTTAATGGGACCCCCGCGGGGGCGGAAGGCCAATGGAATGGTTCCGCAGAATGGAGAGGGGGATCCTGTTACTCTGTTTGAAGTGGTCAAACAGGGAAAGAGCGCTATGCAGGTATTAAAACTCAAATATAGAATTATAAGAGAAAACTGATCAACATGCAAATGACCTTAAACTGGTTTTAGGTGCCTCATGTGAATTACATTTCACAACACAATGAATGCAAATTACTTTTATTGAATATCCCTTCTGGGTTTGATTTAAAAATAAACTATGCACAATTAATGTCATTTTTTTTACTGAGTAAAGCATGCTCCGTGCTCGAGATTTGATGGGTTTTAGTCAGTTTATAGAAATTACACAGAATAGAATGAATTATACTGTCAAATTAGATACATTTACAGTCTTAAATAATGTAATTATGTTAAACTTGTACACTACCATTGGATAGTTATTTTTTAGATGGTTAGGATATTACTCATTTTATTCAGCAACACTACATTTCATCGATGAAGAGTTACAGTAAAGACATTTGTAATGTTACAAGATTTCTTTTTAAAATAAATGCTGTTCTTTTGTATTTTCTATTCTTCCAAAAACAAATGTATAATAGTATCCACAAAATATTAAACACCACAACTGTTTTAAAAATTCGCAATAATAATAAATGTTTTTATTACCGAATCAGCATATTAGAATGATTTATGAAGGATCATGTGACACTAAAGACTGAAGTAGTGTCTGCTGAAAATTTAGCTTTTCATCACAGGAATAAATGACATTTTTATAGTATATTTTCAATAGAAAACTAAAATTTTAATTATATAAATGTGCATAAAATGCCTAAATCTTTGAACAGTAGTGTATAATTAATTGCATACATTAGCTTAGCAAATTCATTTAACAACTATAACTATAAACTATTACGGTGTGAATTTTTTCACTGTTAAATGAAAAGTGAAATGTATATAGCTGGTCTCCATATGTTTGAGATCAGGAGCAGATGCTAGATATGTAACAGCTGGAGGTGTGAGTTATTATAACCTCCATGTCAGACTCACTTAAGCCAGATTGTTCTGCTAAATAAGCAAGTGTTTAGCATCTCATCCGCTGTGTTTATGTAAATAGTGACACAGCTGTCTCTAAATCTTTCAGTCAGTCGTTGATGACTGGATCGAGTCGTACAAGCAGGACAGAGATATAGCACTTTTGGACCTCATCAACTTCTTCATCCAGTGCTCTGGTTGTAAAGGTACGAATAACTCAATTATGTTTTGTTATATAATTATGATATATTATTCATTCATAATAGTGATTACTGATCATCCTTCATTTCAGGCACTGTCAGAATCGAAATGTTTCGCAACATGCAGAATGCTGAAATCATCCGCAAAATGACAGAAGAGTTTGACGAGGTACCCTTTCTGCTGGATTCACAGAAGTTAGTGTTGTCGAACGACCTTTGAACTCCAGTCTGAATAGGTAATTGTTTGTATTTTAATGCAGGACAGTGGCGATTACCCTTTGACCATTTCTGGCCCTTTGTGGAAGAAGTTTCGCTACAACTTCTGTGAGTTCATCTGCGTCCTGATCCGTCAGTGCCAGTACAGCATCATCTACGACGAGTACATGATGGACACGGTCATTTCTTTGCTCACGGGTCTGTCAGACTCACAGGTCCGAGCTTTCAGACACACAAGCACTCTAGCAGGTAAACCCACATTTATGTAATTAGAAGCTATTATAAATCGGTTTTCGACAAAATTCGGCCAAAATAAAAGTTCTATGATTTAAGAAACTATAAACAAGGAAATGAAGACAACCATGAATATTAGTGTTTTACTACTTTTATTGTTGCTCTGAATGATAGATGATATTATTATTGCATTATTATTATTAAATACTTTTTTATTTTAGTTCAACAGTATTAATACTATAGCTATATATTTCTTTATTGGTTTAATTTTTTGTTATATGATGAAATAAAAATATTTTAAGAATAATAAAGGTTAAATAGGTCTAGTCATATTTAATGTGTTCCAAAAAAATAACAGTGTGAAAATGGCCAACTGAAGTAGTTACAGTGTACTTACAGTGAACTTACCTAGAAAGTACTGGCTAATATAAGGTAAGTACATGCTTAGGGGTAGGTTCAGGGTTAGTACTAGTTATTACCCAGTAATTGTAGTTACTAAAATAAGTACATAGTATTTACATGGGTAATTGGACTGTAAAAGGAAGCGTTACCAGAAATATTTTAAAACTCTGTTAAAAAAATGAGTTTGCATACCTGTCCTCAGCCATGAAGCTCATGACAGCTCTGGTGAACGTGGCTCTGAACCTGAGCATTAACCAGGACAACACACAGAGACAGTACGAAGCTGAACGCAACAAAATGGCGGGAAAGAGAGCCACCGAGAAGCTTGAACTCCTACTCCATAAGAGGAAAGAGGTATTACACCTTAAGCTCTCCTGTCTTTTCATTTATAAAACCTTATTATTATTTTTTATAGACTAAGTTTATAACCAGGTCCACATGAACGCACAAAATGATCTTCCACAGAATTGAAATATCTGGCTGTCACCAGATTTTCCCTCAAAATGAAGACAGAAAATGTGAAAAGTCAGATAGCGTCATTATATGGTCACTGCTGATCATTTACTCATATGAACAAAATTTCTCACCAGCTCCAAGAAAACCAAGATGAAATCGAAAACATGATGAACTCGATCTTCAAGGGAATCTTTGTTCATCGTTATAGGTGATCAAAGTTGTATCTTCTCACAATAATAGCGTTCATGTAGCTGGGAGTGTCTGACCTCATCTTCTGTGTGACTGACAGAGATGCAATTGCTGAAATCAGAGCGATTTGTATAGAGGAGATCGGTGTGTGGATGAAAATGTACAGCGATGCCTTCCTGAACGACAGCTACCTGAAGTACGTGGGCTGGACGTTACACGACCGGGTACGCCATATCCGAATACACCGAGAGCAGCACTTTTGCTCCTATAATACTTCATTTTCCGTGTATTAACATCAGCATTCTCCATTTCAAGCAAGGTGAAGTACGCTTGAAGTGTTTGAAAGCCTTACAAAACCTCTACACAAACCGTGAACTGTTCCCAAAACTCGAGCTCTTCACAAACCGCTTCAAGGTAAGAACGGCGTTCAGGTGAGGGATTTCAATACTCTGAATGTCTTTATGACGATACAATCTCTTCACAGGATCGTATCGTGTCTATGACGCTGGATAAAGAGTATGATGTGGCTGTGGAAGCCATTAAACTGGTCACACTTATCCTTCAGTGAGTGAAGCTCAAGATGATGTCAAATGCTGAACATTATTGCAGTCTGGATGCTTTTCTCCATCCAATGTTCTTCATTTGTTCAGGGGTAGCGAGGACGCGCTGTCTAATGAAGACTGTGAGAATGTCTATCATCTGGTGTACTCCGCTCACAGGCCTGTGGCAGTGGCTGCTGGGGATTTTCTACATCGAAAGTGAGCCAGCTTGCATACTTTCTCTGTAAAATAATTTAGTTAATAGTTTTAAATTTAATTTCAAAGCATTTTTTTAATTTTCGAGTCCTCTTTCTATGCTACGTCATGTGTAGGTTGTTCAGCAGACATGATCCTCAGGCAGAGGAGGCTCTGGCTAAACGCAGGGGCAGGAGCAGCCCAAACGGAAACCTCATTCGCATGCTAGTGCTCTTCTTTCTGGAGAGTGAGGTAAGGCCACACCTGATGATCAGCTTATGATGAATTATGATAGGTTAACACAATATTTGTCTCCTGAGGTGTCACCAGAATCCAACTAGTTTAGTTTATATTGGTCAGAAATTTAGAATCTCTTGTTTTTTGTGTTTTCAGCTGCATGAACATGCTGCCTATCTAGTGGACAGTTTGTGGGATAGCTCTCAGGAGCTGTTGAAAGACTGGGAGTGCATGACCGAACTTCTGCTGGAGGAGCCAGTGCAGGGCGAGGAGGGTACGGTCACACTGAGAGGGGTTTCATAAACATAATAGGTCATAGTAGATTGAAAGCATAGTAGAGAGTGGGGCTAGTTGTCATAAGAGCCATATTTCGTGTCTGTGTAAAATGCATATATCCATCCATATATTCTCCTAAATTGCCAAAGATGTGCATGTGCACCATAAGCACGGCTCTATCTCTCTGATTCTCTGTTTGTCTTCAGTGTTGTCAGACAGGCAGGAGGGTTCTCTGATCGAGCTGACTGTCTGTACTATTCGCCAGGCCGCTGAGGCCCATCCTCCTGTCGGGAGAGGGACTGGGAAAAGGGTAAGACCTTTATCTCACAAGCATTTTATTATAAAACCATTTTTTGCCATCAGTGTTTAGTTTAGTCTGTCTTGTTGTACAGGTCTTGACTGCGAAGGAAAGGAAGATGCAGATTGATGACAGAAACAAATTAACGGAGCACTTCATCATGGCTTTTCCCATGTTACTCTCAAAAGTAGGATGAGAAGTCTTCTGTTTTCATGCTCTCATACATCATAAATTTCTCATTCGTATGCTGAGAAACACGTTTTCCATTCACAGTATCAGACGGATGCAGAGAAAGTAGCCAACCTCCTACAGATCCCACAATACTTTGACTTGGATGTGTACAGTGCTGGGAGAATGGAGAAGGTAAGCAGTTTCTCCAGCTGGATCTCAATGAACGCTGGTATTTCGTTCCCCGTTAGCAGTGTAGCGAATTAACTACTTTTACAAAATATTAATAATCAATGATAATTGGTTATAATTACCAATATTTGGATCAGTTAATATAATTAACTTAATGTAGTCAAATTAATATTACAATCAACCCACCTGTTAGTCCCGTGAACACTCAGCGTCAATTGTTTATTAATTCCAGGGGAAGGGAAATGTCTTTCTTACTTACAATACTAAGAGCCTGTAGTTCAAATCTAAATCGTAAAGTAAACTTAGTTGCAAGCAGAGAATCAAAAGCAAATACGTAATTGTGTACAAGTTTTATTAACTAAATCACAAACAAAACTAATCTAAACATATGCATACATGGGTAAATGGGTAAGTGAAAGAATGGAATCGGAAGCAGGAAATGGAACTATGGGAAAGATCCATTTAACAATGAAAAAAAAAACCATCAGCTTATCATTTTCAGAGCATCTCATTAAATTGATACTTGCATGGCATTTGCACTGGAAACAATTCCTGAAGTTCTTGGAAAAGGATGTAGATGGCTCCGAGTGTCAAACATTGAAGTTGCAATCGTTTTCTTCTCCGTTGGATGAAGAAGATATGATGAACTTGCCTGGTTAGTTTGACTCTGTTCTGAGTTTGAAAGTTCTCTCTCTTTCCATGAGCACATGGCTGGGCACATGCAGCTTGTGACCTGCCTGTCCTGGGACGGAGAGGCCACAATGTCAACCAAGGAGTGAGGAAATTGGAAGTTGATTGGGAGTTGATGGTTGCCCATTCAGTTATGGCAAAGTTGCAATTTTCCTCTGAGTTGGATTGAAAAACTACAGTCTGACTCTATAGGAGAGTGAAAGCACATCAGGCTGGGGTCCCAAGACATCAACCAGCAGTCGAGAAGCAGGAAACAATAGATGCAAGGGCTTCTGGAGGTGCAATTTAAAGCCTGAGAAGGTCCCAGTCTCTTAGGGCTGGCTTGACCAATAAGAAAGATGGAGTTTCTAAGGGGGAGAATTTGATTCATGGATACTTTGTTTCAAGCATGCTCATTTGTATGTGCAGCTGGATTGGTTGCTGATGAAGACACTATGAAAGATTCTTGTAATACTAATATGTTGGTGTTATCGGTATAGTACATAGTCATTTCGATCTTCAAAGTACCAATTTATAGAGACCAAGCATGGTGTAGGTGAGGTTACAATGACCGGTGGCTTGATAATAATATACATACCGTAGTATCAAATACTTAATATACATAAAATACAAGACAGTAAATCATTAAAAAAAAGGTAGATGAAAACAGGGAAGTCGGTTTTAAAGGCTGTTTCTGTCTTCCCCATCGTCTCTGTCTTGTACATTACATGTGACCAAATTTTTAACAGCAATAAACCAACTTATCTGATCGTGGTCATGGTAACTAAGACCCTTCTTGCCCCTTTTGGGGGATGGGACCATAGATCACAGAGTGAGCTCCAAGCATAACTTGCCAACTATAACAAACAATTGTCTGATTTGTCTCAGTCGTTACAGCTGATAGACTGACTTTGAATGTTCCAGCACTTGGACGCATTGCTCAAGCAGATCAAGTTTGTGGTGGAGAAGCACACGGACACGGAGGTGCTGGAGGCCTGCAGTAAGACCTACAGCATCCTGTGCAGTGAGGAGTACACCATCATGAACCGCGTTGACATCGCCCACAGTCAGCTCATCGATGAACTAACCGACCGCTTCAACCACTCGGTGGAGGAGCTGCTGCAGGCGGTGAGGGCTCTGTGGAGGTGATGGACAGATTTAGAGAGATTGTTAAAGTATTAATTCAATCAGAAAAACTACACATCTGACGTTATTTAATCAGCCTCATGTCATCCCAAACTATTATGCTGTTATTTTTTCAAATTACAGCTCTTTTCCATACAACAGTGGTTCATAGTGTAGTGATGATAGCTGAAAAGTGCATCAAAAATGTGTCATAAAAAATATGATAGCTTTGTGTGAGGAAAGGACTAAGTTACTGGTTATGATCCAGTTCACAAAACCGATCAACTCGAATTTCAACATGTATGGCTTCAGAAAACTTGGCAACGTATTCTTTTAATGTTTATTTGTGCCGTTTTGGTGGTTAAAGGATTAGTTCACCCAAAAATGAAATTTCTAATTACTTACCCTCATATCATTACAAACCCGCACAAAGTATTCTTGTTGCTTCATAACTTTAAGGTTGAACCATCACAAGGACTACTTTAAAGATGTCTTTATTACCTTTCTGGGCTTTGAAAGTGCAGTCTATGGGGGTCCGAAAGCTCTCGGATATCATCAAAAATATCTTAATTTGTGTTCAGGAGATGAACAAAGGTCTTACGGGTTTGGAGTGACATGAGGGTGAGTAATTAATTACAGAATTCTCATTTTTTGGAAAAACTAACAATTTAACAGCACAGTTTTGGTGTTTGTTTTAAAAATGCATTTAAAATTATTCCCTTTTTTAAAAACTCTGAGGCTGTTATTTTAGCTGAAGTAGAGTTGGTGAACGGATGTTTATGATTGTGAGTTTTTGTGTCAGGAACACTGATCGAACATTTCTGAATGTCTGCCTCTTTTACAGGGGGAAGAGGCGGATGACGACGACATCTACAACGTTCTCTCCACTCTTAAGAGACTCACAGCCTTTCACAAGTACGCTGCTGTTTTGTTGAATTATTGTGCAAAAGAAAGTTACTTCTGTCCACTTGAAGTCATTGAGTGCCAATGAACAATGTCTCCTTCTCATCTCTCCATCAGTGCTCATGACTTGACCAGATGGGATTTGTTTGGGAACTGCTACAGGTTGCTAAGGACGGGAATAGAGCAGGGCTCTATGCCAGAGCAGGTGCGTCTGTTGCAGATATGAGATGGAAGAATCTCATAAAGCCTATCAAGAACATTTAATTGCATTCTGACATTAGTTTCATTACAGTGCTCGGTTTACTGTAATAAAAAAGCAACATTCATTGATTTAATTAAGTATCTATACATTGTGTTTAGTATTTATGCATTGTGGAAGTTTTTGTTACTTAACGATGTTAAGTAATTTACAAAACAATCTAAAAATGTATGCTTTTATTAGAGTGTGGAGAATTGCACATTAAATATTGACTTCATAAGATAGATCTATTTATAAATGATCCATCATCCAGTTTCTGATTTTTTCCCCATTGATATTAGATTTTTTTTCTCTCTCCGTGAGATTTACAGGTGACTATTGCAGATTTCATGTAAATTACGTTGTGTCCTGAAGTGTGTTTAATTGTGTGGATTGTAGATAGCAGTGCAGGCTCTTCAGTGTTCTCATTACTCTATGCTGTGGCAACTGGTGAAAATCACAGAGGGATCTCCATCCAAGGTCTGTGAGGCATCTATTTAATGCCTTATTATTTAGCAGGTGGTTTTGAATACAAACTGATTATTGCAACTTTCAACCAAAAGACAATTCATCCGTTTGATTTCAGGATGATCTTCTAGCATTACGGCGAGTTGTTAAATCTTTTCTAGCTGTGTGCCAGCAGTGTTTATCAAATGTTAACACACCGGTTAAAGAGCAGGTAAGCTAAAGACCTTCATTCTTTCATTAAGGACCGATGTGCCTGTGCCTGAGTCATTCACCTTCCATTTCTTCCTTCCAGGCGTTCATGCTGTTATGCGACCTACTGATGATCTTCAGTCACCAGCTCACCACAGGGTCCAGAGAGGGTCTTCAACCTCTGGTCTTCAATCCAGACAGCACCCTACAGAACGAGCTGCTCAACTTCGTCCTAGACAATGTGTTTATTGACCAGGATGATGAGAATCAGAGCATAGGTGAGCCTACAGACAGAATTAATGATGTGGTGAATTAAAAATTGTTTGTGAATGAGATGGATGCATCCAATGGGATATCTGTCAGATACTGTGCAGATGTAAGAGACTTTTCAATAATGTTTTGAAGTCTAGCTGATGTGTTTTCATGTTTTTTACATAGAGGGTGATGAGGAGGATGAAGCGAACAAGATTGAGGCCTTACACAAGAGGAGGAACCTTCTAGCTGCCTTCAGCAAGCTCATCATTTATGATATAGTAGACATGCCAGCTGCTGCAGATATCTTCAAACACTACATGAAGGTAAGACAGCCAGTCATCACTTTACCTGACGTGTCCACTGGAGTGGAAGAAATCGTGTTGGGTTGTCTTTAATACATATACTTTTGGCCAACCACAATGAAAGCATTCACAATTTTAATTCAACTTATTGTACTGGTTTCCAGATGTTTAACATCTGTTCTGTTAACCACAATCCCCCCACGCTGCTCACCTCCTATAGAAAAGGAAGTGAAAGTGCCTGCTATTCTCTCCTCCAGCGAACAGATATATTAACTAAAATGTTACGCCAACATACATTCTGCTTTTACTACCTGTAAACTACTTGCAGTACTACAACGATTATGGAGACATCATCAAGGAGACTCTAAGTAAGACCAGACAGACGGACAAAATACTGTGTGCCAAGACACTCATCCTGAGCTTACAGCAGGTGAGATGACAGCCTCCGTTTTGAGGGATATTCTGGCATAAGATGAACATGATATTCGCATTATCATTTTAATCATATGATAATTGTAATAATCCTGTTTTTATTTCTGTTCTTCAGCTCTTCAATGAGCTGATCCAGGATCAGGGGCCTAACTTAGACAGGACCTCATCTCATGTGAGCGGCATTAAGGAATTGGCTCGTCGCTTTGCCCTCACCTTTGGCTTGGACCAGATCAAAACCAGAGAAGCTGTGGCTACACTGCACAAGTAACTTCTGTTTCATGTTTGATTTATTACTCACCAAATGAATCATACTTCTCACAAATATTTTTGCTGTATTCAGAGATGGGATTGAGTTCGCCTTTAAGTATCAGAATCCTAAAGGATCGGAGTATCCCCCTCCGAATCTGGCCTTCCTTGAGGTTCTCTGTGAATTTTCCTCCAAACTACTTCGCCAAGACAAGAAAACAGTGTAAGTTGGTCTAAAGAGCACTTTGTTTCATATTTTTTTTATGCTTATATGCTTGAGCACTGCCTTGTTTTAGTAATAGAGACTGTGCATAAGAACAAATTTGTTTTCATTGGATGGAACCTTGGAGAACCTGAATAGAAACATTTGTGTGATAATGTATTAAAAAAGGAAAAACTACAATAGATAACAGAATTATCTGTTTATTATATTAAATAGTAAAATTTTTATTTTAATTATATATGTCAGGTGTTTTTTTGTGTTCTATCTTTTCCTGTAGAAGGCACTCATTAATTATATAAATAATAAAAGAGAAATCTGTGTGTGTATATTTGACTGCACTACAGTATATGATCATGCAACCATTTATTCAAGTGCTAAGTGACAGCTCTAATATATACAGTATATACTGTATATATATTTAAAGAGAGAGAGGGAGATTGTTTAATATAAAATTTATATATGCTTGCTCATTATAGATGTTTTTATATTTTTATATATGATAATAGGGTATCCTTTACAAGGTTCATTAGTTAACTACCTTTGTTAACATGAACTAAGAATGAATAATATTCTTTTATTAATCTCTTTTATTAATCTTGGTTAATATTAATTTCAACATTTATTAATACATTTTTTAAAATCAATGGTTGTATTTGTTAACGTTAGTTATATGCACTGTGAACTAACATGAACAAACAATAAACAGCTGTATTTTTAACTAACATTAACAAAGATTAATAAATACTGTAACAAATGTATTGCTCATTGTTAATTCAGGCTAGTTAATACATTAACTAATATTAACTAATAAACCTTATTATAAAATGTTACAGATAATAGTTTTTTTTTTATTATATGAATATATATTATTTATGTTGGTGCCATTGTGTTTTCACTTTGACTATACAGGCACTCGTATCTTGAAAAGTTCATGACAGAGCAGATGATGGAGAGACGGGAGGACATCTGGCTGCCGCTTATCTCCTACAGGAACTCTCTGTTGACGGGCGGAGATGAAGATCGCATGTCCATCACCAGCGGCAGCAGCAGCAGCAAAGCCGGATCCATACGAAGCAAGAAGGGCCGTGTGCCCCTGCACAAGAAACGCATCGAGGGTGAGGATGCCAGTAGATGTAATCGTACTAATATAAGACGGGAGTACAGTGGGTTGGTTCAGTTGACTAAGATGCCTAAAAGTAAGCAGTCATGGGCTGTTTTGTGTGTGTTGCCCTGGTTCTGCAGAGGAGAGTGTGGAGGGCTCTTGGATGATGAGGAATGACACCCTACAGACCCCTGGAGCCCTGCAGACACCCCAGCTCACATCCACCGTGCTCCGAGAGAACCCTCGGCAAGCTGCTGAGATCCTCCCTGACCAGGAATCTGAGCCCGGGTCTGAATCCGACTATATTCATAAGTGAGTGACCAATCTTAAATATACGCTACATGGTTAAAATTATACAGACTCTTAAGCAACACATCCATTTAATTTCAAAACCATGAGCACCATTTTGGCCATGCTGTGAATTTAATGTTGTTATTTAACTTTTATTTAGATTTTTTTAGTTTGAAGAGTTTCACATTTTAGTGCAAGTTGATGTTTTTTTATGTGCTTTTTTTATTAATATTTCTATTTAGCTTTATTTTTATTCAAGTTTTACTCATTTTAGTACTCTAAGTTAGCTGCCAAAGCAATGTTTCTCATTTTTGTTTGTTTTCCTTTAATATTAATATTTTATTTCAATTAATAGTTTTAGTTTACAGTAACAACACTGGTTGATTTATGTCAACTAGTCTGTGCACAGTATTATGTTGGTTTCCTCTCGATTAGTCCTCAGATGCAGATGTCCTGGCTTGGCCAGCAGAAGATGGAGGAGGTCAACAGGAAGGAACGCACAGCCATGAACTACATGAAGGCCCGTAGCGGAGGAGTACGACAGACTGTGTACGTGGTGAAACGTGTGTGGGATGTTAAACAAAGGTGGAAAGTGCTGTAGTAAATACTACTTTGATTTCTCTACTCTAGACGTGGTCTCATGGAGGACGACGCAGAGCCCATCTTTGAGGACGTCATGATGTCGTCTCGAGGACAGCTGGAGGACATGAGTGAGGAATTTGAGGACACCATGGTCATTGATCTGGTAAGATTACACCACAATGACGCACAGACTGTCCTGAGGAACATTTTTAAGTCCGCTTCACACTTCTAAGATCCCTCCAAAAATTATGCACCGGTAAATCATGAGAATTATCAATTTGTATTTTGCTTACAAATGACCAGCGGTGGATAAAGATACTCTTTCCACCATAATGGTGTATTTACAACATTTCCCATAACTTATAGATGATACTACTTAGTGTTTCAGAATATTTAAAATATTCAAAAAATTCTTAATCACATTATCTTAAATCCTATGCAGCCTCCTTCCAGGAACAGGCGGGAGAGAGCCGAGCTGAGACCGGACTTCTTTGACTCGGCAGCCATGATTGAGGACGAGTCGGTAAGAATCGCTATTCGCTAAAGCTTTCAAATCATTTATATACATGTATTATTATTCAAGCTAAAACTAAACCATTATGACTTAGTGTGATTATCAAATCTCAATGCTTTAATTCAATTAAATAAATATATATGATGCATGTTTCAGCATGTTTCCCATGATCCGATTTTTTCTATGTATCGAAATGACGTTCGCAGTTAATGCTGCTCCACACTTATTATATTTTACAGCAAAATATTATAATGGTAATATTAATTTTAATATTATTTAGTAATGATAATATTTATTATAATTATAATATAGTCATACTGATATGATCTCACAATGCAGCCCTACAGACAATCACAATTTATCTCAGGAAAAAGCACAATAAAAATTATTTTTTTTTTCTCAGGGTTTCACGATGCCCATGTTCTGAGATGCCACAACAGCTGGAAAAAGAGCTTCTGAATTGATTAAAGCAAGGGCTAAAGAGATGTTCACGAAGGAGCGGAAGCCCTGGTGATAAGGTTGAGGAATTCTGGAGCGAACTCTCCACAAACCCTCTTTTATCAGATGCCACAGAGAAGTTTTTATTCATCCACAGATTATTTTAGTCCAGTCCAATCAGGTCACATTATATGGTGAATTGTTCTGTCAAACAGGTTCTTCAGCAGCTCATCTGAATCGCACTGGATGGGATTTACATCATGGTACAGATCAATCATGTAAGAATGTACGGTCCCATATGTTCAAGATGTACATATTTGTGTTTATCCATCCTACTATGTAGATGCCCTGTACAGTTAGAATATGAAGTGGCTTTTGATATCAGGTCAACGAACAGATTGTTCCACCAAAAAAAAAGTTTTAAACATTGGTCAATCTTCAATCAGTCTAATTTACATATAAATAAAAAACACTTAACAGTTTTCAATAGTCATAATTATGGTAAATGACAACGGAAGGTGAGAAAAGAGTGTTAAAAGTGCAGTAAATATTGTCAGAGCCAAAACATCTCCGCGTGACACGGTTGTCTTGTAGGGGGCGTTACATGTTGTGTATTTTGGCTTTCGGAAACATTTGAATGGTCAGTATTTTCTTTCTAGTAGATTTAGGTGAGGTTTATTTGTGTGAAATATCTATACGGCAGGGTTTTCATCAGTTACTCTTGTCCGGATCAAACAGCAGATGCTGCTGTGCCGTGTGTTGAGCGAGGCCCGTTCAAGTACCGCCTCCGTTTAAGTGCTCTATGGTCCTGTGCTCTCATAAAGTGAAAAGTTATCCCGTCAAGAACACGAGTTTCCCATGATCGTCATTACTCCCCACCCTGAGCCCCGGTTAGTTTTGCTAGTGTGCCTGTAAATTGTACATTTTCAATATGAAATGGTTTTCTTTTGTACAACCTAAAAATGATGTACCACTTTCCCTTTTAATGGAAAACCGTTCTAAAACTTTTCTTCAGTGAACTTATGGAAAACTCAACTTTTTCAGAAAATAAATATGTAATCATGAACCGTGGGAGTGTTTTATTGACTTTGAGAATGTTTAAATAACGACATAATGCATTAGAGTGGGAATAAGGCACAAGGAACATGATACTCTCTCCAGTCTACCACAGTTGTGAAATGCTATAAAATTAGTGTTGAGAAGAAGTTTATAAAGGTATGTTAGCATGTTTCTTCCAGGGGTTGGTCTGTTTCTTGCTGGCGAGCACCTCCAGATCTCTACAGATCCTCTTGCGTGTGGTTGAGGGCTGAATGATATCGTCCACAAAGCCTGTGAAACACATTCAATGTTATACACACGTATCAGCAGAACCGAGCACATCTGTATTGCAGTCAGTGTAAGGTAAGAGCTGTGATGACATGCCACTGAAGATGAATGTATATTGTGTCTGTTTATGTATATGATATATATAGATGTCCTGTGCACCTCTGACAGCAGCGGGGAAGGGATTGGCAAACTTCTCCACATATTCAGCTTCAGCCTCGGCCTGATTCTCCTTTCCTCTGAAGATGATCTGAACTGCACCCTTGAGAATGAAATGTAAGTATAGGGTTTATGATATGATTTGTCCAGTTATTGCAACTCTTTAAAGAATTAAATTGTCAAATTTGGAGCCGAAAAAAAGACCTAAATTTATACTGACTGACACTGACGCTGACACTTTCAAATTTGTCTTATATTAAAACAAATATTATACACTGCATCAGGAATGCAGTAATAATTCTTTTTTGTGGAAAAATTAACATCTTATGCTGACCAAGGTGGCATTTATCAAAAATATTTGATCAAAAACGCAGTAAAAACAGTAAATGCTGAGAAAATGTACAATTTAAAACAACAGTTTTCTGTTGTAATATATTTCAAAAATATAATTTGGTCAAAACTGAATTTGTCAGTGTCACATGATCCTCCAGAAATTATTTTATATGCTGATTTGCTGCACAAAAACCATTTCTTATCAATGTTAAAACAGTTTTTGTGGATTTTTATGAATAGAAATGTTAATATTTCACAATTACTGTGTTACAATCAAATAAATGCAGTTGAGCATAAGATCATTTTTAAAAGCGTATAAAATCTTCATTCCAAGCTTTTGACTAGTAGTGTAGATTCCGTCAGCAAAATTTTGATGAGATATCAATACCACTGATCAGGTCTCATTTAATTAATTACTTAAAAAAAATTCTTACTGGCCCGAAACACTATATATATATATATATTTATATGGCATTATATGGCTAATTCATTATAGGAATATTAATGAGCATCAATGTTGCTTTAGCGTCACTAATGGACACCCAGCAGAAATATTTATAGTTTGTTAGTTTGTACTTTAAACAGTCAACATGTGATATGATCTGTACTATCCAAACTCCAAGTCAGCAGCACCTGTTACTCAACTCATAGTTTGAGCCTCCGGCTTAGAAATGAAAAGAGTAGAAGGGACAAGCAACTTTATCACTGAAGAGAGCCAAGCATAGTGATCATTGCTGCTGTAAGTGTATATCTGGGCTGAAGCTCTCTGGACACTCTCATGTCCATCTGATACTCCTTTAAGCTGGTTACAAGATAAAGGATTTCTTAAAACT
>JAOTRC010000039.1:13354692-13372029 GCA_027497675.1 Cyprinella lutrensis
TCTTGGATGACATGGGGGTGAGTAAATTATCAGCAAAAGTTTTTTTTTTTTTTTTTTAAGTGAACTACTCCTTTAAGTAGGTTAAGTTCAATGATGTTTCACATTTGTTGTGAAAAAGTTATAAGTTATCATTTATATAGCTGTTTTGGAGAATACTGTGATGTCATTGGCCAGCAGCTCAGTTCTCATAAAATGGTGTCAATGCAGGCATATAAAAATATTATTGTTAAATATTATATTAAATTTTATTAAATTAAATGTAACGTCCCCAACCAAGCAAGCCAAAAGCCAATGGCAACAAAGGTGAAAAATATGACTATTTAGGGTAGTGACAAAGTCCCTGGTTCACAGGTGGGGTTTAGATAAAGCACAGGATTAGGGGAAAGGTGTGTATCTTGAGACAAAACAATAGAAGTGAAATATTTTAAGATATATCAGTGCAAGTTGCTTTCAGTTAAACCAGCTCAAACATGTTTTTTAGTCTGGGCCTAAGCCATGCCTGTGAAAGTGGGGGTATGCGTTTATAATACCTTGTTTAATGCATATTCATTTTCACTAAGGAGGTAATTTAAATACATTTTTGATGAGGTCTTTTGAGGGAAGAATTTAGGCAAAAATCTAAAGCATTTTTTAATGCTTTTAATACATACTTTGTTTTTAAGATCAGTAATCCGGTTAAGACTATATATATAAATGTTTAAGCTGATAATATTCAGTGGCATTAGGTAGTTAGGTAGTTTTACTCTTTGACTTCAGCAGTCATGTCAAATCTCCTCCACTAGGGGACATCATTGTTATGAGAAAAATATTCGAACTGTATGACTACCTACATGTGACATACATAAACTACTGTATGACTACTTACATGTGATGATGATAAAGATCATTAGTTTGGTTAGACATATTTAGAAGATAATAAATACATTATTTAGACATAATAAATAGAAAAATAAAAATATAAAAATCAGATATAAATTGTGTGTGGGTGTAAAAATATCACTTTAATCTATAATCAAGACAATTCATTTTGATTGTTTTACATAATTGTGAGAATATTTTACAAAGCATTAACCAACGTAAAAGCATCATTGTTTATTATTTACCATGTTTTACCATGGTAAATAAATATCTTTATTGACAGCACAACGTTGATGCTTAGTTAATAGTAAAGTATAGTAGTGTCCTGGAAAAGTGCTCTCACAAATGTATCTTATGTTGCATTTCATTACAGTTGACGAAATGGGTAGTGTCACAAAAATTACATAATTAGCATATACCAAGTGAGTAAGGTCTGTGTTGAGTGGAAAACCAGACAGGTTCTAATGGTAGGTTTGACGTTTACCATAATCTCTCCTCACCACAGTCTCAGCATGCAGTGCATGTGCGCTGAGCTCTTCTGTCGAATCCATCCCTAGCCATTCAGGATTTTTGTTACTTCTGTGCAGTGATTACTGTAATTGGAAAAAGACTGTGGCTAGCTCAGCGAGGACTGCCAATTCAGAGGGGGAAAGCAGCGAGGGTTTCTGTCATACATTTGGCTCGTTGGTCTTCAGAACTGTCATTTCTGCATTATCTATCATCTCTCCACTCTTATTATAAGACAATTGAGGCTAGCAACTGTTTTCTTTTGCTGAATGACTTTGGACTTTGGAAATATGATTCTGAAGACGTCAAGGATGGAGTGACGTTGAACCGAATAAGCTGTTACCAAATTCGGCAAAACTAAACCAGAAAAAGTGCAGACAAACAGCACTGCTATAACTCTGAGATCATTCAGACCAGTTTTCTTTGGGATAGCTAGCATATGGCTAGCACTGAGAGTACTGTTAGCTTGTGGCAGTAAATCAGAGAGAAATGAAACATTGCTAAATGAAACCATCTGTTGTGTGAAAATAATTATAATGAGACCAAAATTTTTATCACTACAGGATTATAGGAGGTTTTTAAAGCACTAAAATGCTAAACATGTGCTCACTGGGTTTCAGTGGTCTACACGCCATGCTATCAAAACAAACATGCCATCTTTCTTTATCAGAGACCTTTCATTTCAGAGTGATCATTCCTAAATCTAAAAAAATGATACTTGGTGAGAAAATTTGTTTGGTTTAACACTCAAAAGATCAGCTGGCTGCACTTATGTTGACATTTACGCATGAAAATGGGAATTTTAAATCATCAACTCTGACAAAAGAAAACCGTTCTTACCTTTAACCTCTGAAACACAAAATGTCACGTGAAAATTTCTTATTGTTTGAGGTCGTTTCACTGCTCATCTTCTTCCCTTTTGAGATGACATTTAAGTTCTGTCCTCCACAAATGATCATGGGAGTCACTTCTCTGAAGGTGTGGAGACATACCTATGTGACTGATGTTTACCTTGCTAGAAAAACCGGGTTATGGCTTAATGTGGTCAGGCTGGTTTTTGAACATGGAAACTGGTTATGGGTCCCTGCCATTTTAGCCAAAGTGGTCTACCACCTTTAACAAGGTTGAGCTTGTTTAGACCTAGTTATACTAGCTAATGATCATAAATAACAAGCTAGAAACCACACTGTGTGCAGTCTTTATCTTAAGAACCTGACCCAGCCCTAAAAATTTGTTTTGGTGTAACCTTAATTATTCAGTCATGTTCAGACCACATTCAAATCTATTTTAAACTTGGGGAAAAAGAGTTTTGTTTAAAACAGAAAAACTTATGTAAAATGAGTAATATTTCAGATTTATTATGCCATTATAAAAGGGATAGGTCACCCAAAAAGGGAAATTGTGTCATCATGTTGTTCCAAACCTGTATGAATTTCTCTCTTCTGCTGAACACAAAATATATATATATATTTTTTTTTTTAAGAAGAAGAATTTGGTTACCCCAAATTCCATAATATGTATACTTTTTTTCCACAGATGAAGAGTAACATGCTGAAATATGTTTGGACCCTCCTCTACGATAACAGGTATTATCTCATTGTTTAGACATACTCTATATATGTGGTGAGTCATGGGACTTTTTTAACCAAATCTCCACTGGTGTGCAGTATTAGAGCTTGGGTCGAGGCTCCTCTTACCAGAGGTAAATGTTGGATGTCTGGAGGCTTTCATTTCCCCTGTTCATACCATTTCTGTCCTGTCCTCGGGCAGGGGTGGAGGGTGGTGAAAGGTATACAGCAAGGGGACAGTGACCTTTTCAGGCTGTTCTTTGGCTCCAAAATTTGCTCAGTGTTGACAGGTTGACTGATCTAGATTCAGATTTTGAGAGGTTAGTGTCAGGATCACATAAACTGAAATGAGACATGACATCTTGATACACAGACATCTCGCAATGAATTTTATTTTTTAAATGACTGATATAAGAGTAAAATTAAAGAATAATTTTCCACAAATTAAATCACATTTAAAGGTTTGAAAATCCTCTCTATCTTAAAAGCTTGGCAACATGGTTTTCATGAATAAAAACCTAGGCTATATGTGTTTTACTGTAGGTGGTATGCCATACGGAACCGTTGCCACTCTGCAGAGTCACTGTCGAGCCCTCTTGAGGTGTCGTGGGCTAGTCGACGAAACACTAAGGATGGAAGGTGCCCACTTGAAGACCCTAGAGATGTCCCCTACTCGGCTCAATCCAGACGGTTGTGATGCTGGTCCACTTGGACCATGTAGTTGGAACCGTCACGTGTGCTGACGCGCCAAGTACACTGCATCCGTTAATGCTGGACAGAAGGGGAGTCCCAACACCATATGGAAAGAAGCATAAATCGATGGAGAAGCATTTACTGTAAAGCTATGTTTGTGCTTATCTTGGCGAAAGCCGAGTACAAATCAGCATGAAGTTTTAACATCTACTCTCGTGTATTAAAAAAGGTTGTTACACCCTTTAAGGGAGCAACAGCTACACCCTGCAATAGAAGAAACAACTGTAAAGAGACTCACACTTGCTTTATAAGCTTTGATAATGGATATTGGCAAATCCATGGAAGACAAATCCAGGGAAACACCCATGAGAAGAGATGTGAGACCGCTAGAGAAAAAAAAGAAACTCTGAATAATTGCCTTCATGATGTTACTTGGATCAGTAACACTCGGCCCTCTAAACAGCTTGTGAAAAAAAAAAACAGGAGGCTTATTTCTCCATATGGGGCTTCTTTTGTACCCTAAACGAGAGATTCGTTTTACTCACAATGACATCATCTCTCATCATGTTCCACCGGGCTGGAGTTGCACTGCTGGCCCCAGTCAGCACAGAAACATCAGCCAACCTTCATTTACTGCTGCTACATCTGAGAGAGAGAGGACAGATGAAGTCAGAGAAAGTCCTTAAAAGTCAAAAGACTCTTTTGTCCAGGGCTCTTGCTAATCCAAAGCAGAGCGACTTTAATTAGTTTTTGAGATTAAAGTCTTTTGATACCCCTATCAGCTGCTTTGAGGGAGTCACCAAGCTCTCGAGTCCCAAGAGGAATGAATATCTGAGCTCTGCACAGAGGACTATTTCTTAAGGCGCAACCACTGTTTAAAGGAATAGTTGACCCCTAAAATTAAAATTCTGTCAGCAAACATGGCTTTTTTCCCTCTGAAAAAATTCAAAGGAGATGTTGAGTTGCTTTTCTTACTCTAAAAAGTTCACACAAAGCAGTCCATATTTCCAAGTCATACAATAATCACTAAAGACTTGGCTGAAGACACTCAAAAAAAAAAAAAATCTTGTTCACAGGGTCACCATTCACTGTCATTGAATGAAAACAAGCAGGTTGGACAATCGGCTATGATTTTCTTCTGTGTTCCACATAAGAAAGTCTTACAAAGCATGACGATGGTAAGTAAAGGATGACAGTTTTTTTTTTGTTTTTTTTTTGGCTAAAACTTTATTGTGTCATTTATTTTAGGAGCGTGAACACATTTAACAGCAGCACTGTGTTGATATCCATAAGGGCAGTTGTCTTGACACATGCAGACAGCTAGTTTCCATAGCACCAGGATTGTAGTAATAATGTGTGGAAATGAAGGGATCATGGACTATTTGCCTGGAAATGAATTAGAACTGTAAATGAATTCTGAAAATGAATTCTTAAAATACCACATTCGGTCACGGTTATGGATATTTAGCTCATTAAGAATGTACAAAATGTACCTGCAACCTTCATGTAGCAGCTTTAATTATGATATAAATGAAGGAACAGAGCTCAGAGGTTCAGATCAGAGAAATCCGAGCATGACACTGTCTTGAAAAATCGAAAAATATGTAGAATTAACCCTCAGGCGTCACAACCAAGCCACGCTAACCTGCACCTGTCTTCCGATTCATGTCATGACGAACTTGTACAAACAGGCAACAGATGTAGACTTGATGTATCCCATTCCCGACTCAACAAAAAGCCTTATATATAAAAAAATCAAAGTTTTGCATTACATATGTTTCACATATATTATGTTTTAACACACCTACACACGTCTGTCGTGGTGAAATAAAAGGAGAGTTCACGCTAAGATGAAAATTCATCACTCACCCTCATTTGGAAGCCAATTTCCGTCATATAAAAAATGATTTGGTAAATCAAAATTATGACTATAATGAGCTCCACACAGGACTCCTTTTTTTGGACCCTACTGTACAGTATAGTTGACCGCAAATATGATCATTTTTATGACAAATTATGAGATAAAAAGTCCAAGTAAATCATAATTATTACAATTATGAGATACAAAACCCTCTGAATTTTACTTTATGGACAAAAACAGACATTTAAAATATATATGTTCTGTTTCACAAAGTCATACTGGTTTGGGATGACAGAGTTTTTAACATTTTTTTTTTACCACTGCAGTCAGCTAGAAACGACTTTCCTCACGTCCTTGTGGGCTTTTTTTTTTTTTTTTTTTTACAACAGGTTTCACAATTCTATCTGAAAGTTCTGTAACTTTTTTTTTTGCAGAAAACATTTTTTCTTCTTATGTAATACCAAGGAATTACACATTACAGAAGCTCTCCTGTGCACATCTGTTTTTAATTTTACCAGAGAAGGTGTTTCACCATCCCTACTACTTCCACAGTAGGCAGAGAACAAACACACACACACACGATTTGCTTTTGTTTTTCATCTCCGGCAAATAAAGAGGTGTGCAGCTGACATTCCTGTCTCCGAAATCAACACGAGAAGAGTTACAACTTGCAGCTGTCGTCAAAATGTCTTACATATGCACACGCATGTATAGGCTACTGGTTGTAGTGTTTACATTAATTGCAGTATCCATTTTTTTTTTGGAGTTAAGGGACTTGTATTATGTATGTGTAAGTTAGCACGCTAGCTTGTTAAAACACAAAATTTCTGTTTTAAAAGTCTGGTTTGTCAAAGTCAGGGAGGGTTAAGTGACACGAGATAAGGGAGGGTACACAATCCCCTCCTTTGCACTTGGGCCAGTGCCAGTGCAGTGCCAGAGTTGGAAGAGTTGTGCACAAAGGATTGTTTCATGGAAGTGAAGGTACGCTCATACAGTCATCCAGATCAGATTCCTGCAAATTCCACACTGACACTCCCCTCGGCAAGCTGCCCTTATTCCGCTCCAGATCTACATGTAATCAAAAGCCTGATGGAAGAAGATACAGTGTACTACAGAGAAGATATTTTACTTCAAAGCTGTTTTTGATGTCGTCTTGTTAAACATGACATATTGATGAAACGCTCCATCCAAAAACGAACTATATGGGGTTAGACATCCTCGAACGGGACTGATTTGCATTAGAATGATTCGCCAGTTATCGCTATTAGAAACATCTTGACAGTTGTGTTGTGTATAAATGAACGGCTGTCGCAGGTTCTGACAGGATTGGAGCAGTTCTTTCTCTGCTATTGTTGTCATCTCCAAAGCGGGATCAGAGCGATAGAGTCGAGATGGGAGAGTGATATCAGAGGGAGAGGACAGTGATAGTGGAAGCTGATGGTAATGATAGTGTGGGCTGATGAAAATCAGACAGAGATTGTTGGAGAAATGGACCACCAGCCGGGAGCAGTCATGGTTTGTTCCCCCACTGTTGATGCTTCAAAGGTGCTGTGATCCCTTAAGACATCTCATTTCCAGTTTGCCCCTAGAACCATATTAGCAGCACTAGCCTTCGCTTTGAACCTCCTGTGAGACATATACGTGACAATAATTCCATTGTACCAAGGCCTCGCTCTGGAGGGGAGAGGAGTGATGCAAGGACAGGGAAGAGTGTAGTCATATGCTGTGTTTTCTAGGCAGAATGGTGACGCTGGTGGTGGCTGAGGACTGAACAGGCAGTCTGCACAGTATTTATGGGTGCTGGAGCAAGAAGCAGCCTGGCTCAGAGCCTCACACATATCACTGCAGACATTCATCAACAGCCGAGAGAACGTCGCACCCTTCCTTCAGCTGACAACCGTTAGCACTGCTAGATTTCACTGTCTCGCTTTCCCTTTTATTGCTTCTGCTTTTTCTTAGCCCATGGTCATTCTCTCTTGTTTGCTTTATATCTCACTTTCTTTGGGGTTCCCTGCATGTTTTAATGGAATGTTTAAAAGACTGTTAATATTATGGATTTGACTGCACTGGCAGTATTGGATGAGAACAAAACTTGAACTAGATTGAGCTAGATGAGGACACTTTTGCATTTATAGCTGAATTAACTTTGTTTCATAAGTTTGCAACATCAACACTGATATTGAATTCAAATGAATCAAGACTGAACTGACATTTGCTGAATAACAACACTTTTGTCGAATAGAACAGAATAGAAATCATTTCATAACGGATAACTTTACACATTGTGCTGAATCGGATCAACACTGAACTTTTGAGAAATTTGAGAAATTTGATTTTGTCGCACATGTTGAAGTTTGCAATAATCTGTTTTGTATAAAGCGATATAGAAATAAAGGTCACTTGACTTTATTGACTTTAAATATACAGTATACACAGTCCAAATGGTCCCTCAAATGAAATAGCTTCACTGGAAGTTTATCAGTCATTGCGCACAAGTTGACAAAACTAAATGTTAAAAAAATAAAAGATTAGATAAAAGATTCTTAAGGTTCTTCATTTTTGTTCTTATCTTTTCTTACATGCAGTGTATGTATACGTTTGTATATTAGCTACAAAAGTTAAAGGCCCACTGAAGTTCCTTGAAATAAGCAGCTCCTCTCCTTTTTTTTTTTAATAGCCAATAGCGTTTTGTTTATTTCATAGCTCGGCTATGTGACATTCACCATAGAAAATAGTAATTGTGTGAACATGTGATCGATTTTAGCAGCAGCTTCAGCATCTATTTATAATGTAGGGGGCGGGACGTTTCAGATTCTAGAGAGCATTTGATTGGTCAGAAAATCTGATGTGAAGTTAAAGTGCAAAGTGATGTCATCAAAATCGTTGTTTTGTTGGAAAGTTGGAAGTGAAAGACTGTACGTTTTGATCATATATCTCATATCTTCTAAATGTGACTTTTATCATTGTTTTTTTTTCGAGCACACTAACTTATAGACACCTTTAAGGCTATAATATTTTAATTTCATGGGGACTTTAAGGCCCATTCACATCAACAACAATTAATAACAACTATAACTACTATTTTAGCATCCACACCAAGGAGCGATACTAGAAAGCTAAAGTCTTCTGTGTTTTCTGAAATTCTTGCCGAGAAAACTTTCTGTATTGGTATTTCCATGCTTTATTCCATGTCTCGTGGAATTTATTTACTTTGCAGCTCATTTAATGTCTCACAGAAATACAGGGAGATGTGATTCATCAGTTGTAAATGATCCCTTTGAGGTTTGTTGGCAGAAGCATTGTCTGAGTTGCCAGCCCTGCTCTATAGAGCAGCAGCCCAAAACCATGAGATTTATGAGTTTGCACTCTAGTCTATAGTTCGGTCGCAGTGCACTTTATTTCAAATAAGTTTTTTAAAGACCTTTGGATGTCTGTCTGTGGTCATTAGTTACTGAACAGAATAGCAGCCCAAAGCCATTTTAGGTAAACCAAAAGGAGGACATTATGTCACATAACCCACTTCCTGAAACAAGGCTCATTTTCAGTTCATTTGCAAAAAGAGAAAATACTTCATAAGCGCATGCAGAAAAGCATCAGTCAAATCAGGCTAAGGTGTGAAACTGACTGAGTGTAGACAGCAAGTGTTGATATGTGCTTCAGTTGTTGATGCCATTTGAACATATAATTATAAGACCCTTATATTTCGAGATATGATTGTTATTTTCACTTCACGATTCTGTATATAGTTCTCAAATGTCAGGGCAATTACGTATTACATAAATGTCATTTTGAAAAGGTCAAATAATGAAAATTGTAGTCACAGAAAGAATGTCTGTGCTCTGCTAAAGGGCCTTTCGCACCAAAACTGGAACTGCATCAGCATGACAGAGCGAACACATCACCCTGTGCCATTTCGCGTCCAGCTGCTTTGGTGCCATTAGTCTCGACAGTAGCGCATTCTATTTCAGCTGCATGTTAACACTTCGGATCATCAGCTTTTTATACTTGGGATTTTGCAGATAGTTCTGAAGCGTGTTGTGCAAGTATGGGCTTCTGACCACCCTATGACTGCAACCCCCCAATGAGCCTAGACTTTCCATTGTACACTTCATTAAAATGATACTGCCATGACAGAGGTTTGGGAAAAAAATGCTTGAATTAACGTCAACTTTTTATTAATGATATTCAAAGCCAGACTGTGGTAATGCAAGAGGGAGCTTCTGAAATTCAAACACGGGTACTTCACTCAACAGCAGTTTTCATATGGAAAAAATGTTGTGTGTCTCTTAGTTTTTGGTTTGTCTACCGGGGCTCAATGTGGCTGTGGCTTTTAGGGCCACCAAGACATTGGATCAAGAGTCTTTGATTAGGACTGTAGTTTCTGTACTCAGCAGCTGGAAATACAGGCTGCGGTCATCCTGCAGACAACTAAAGCAGACACTTAATAAGTTATTCTGTATCCAGCAGGCTTAAGTCACTGTTATTCTTGGCTTAGACAGAATGAGGTGTACTGTAATTGCCTCAATGCCGTATTTACAAATTCGAACTATTTTTTAATATCAATGAACTCAAATTTTTAAGGCAACAAGGTACTTATACTTTAAACCAACAATCCATCCATCCATCCATCCATCCATCCATCCATCCTTCCATCCTTCTATCCATCCATCCTTCTATTCATCCATATCCATCCATCCATCCATCCATCCATCCATCCATCCATCCATCCATCCATCCATCACATAGATAAGGTGTCTGCATTACCTAGCAGAGACTCTTCAAGATTTTCACTGGGTCTAATAAAATGAACGCATTTATACACTCTAAAAAAAGGTTCTTCAGGGGTTCTTTGCGGTGGTCATGGTGCTATATAGCACCACTAAGCCCAGTTTGGTTCTTCAGCGGTTCTTCGTGGTCCTCTGGGGTGGTTAACATGCTTTGTGGTTCTCTGGGGTGGTGTAATGCTTTACTGCTGTATGGGCTTGGAGTGAATGCCACATGTAACGTTATTCTGAGTGTGAAGTTTGCTCTGGAGAGTTTGGGAACACTTACAGTAAACATTAATTATAACATGCTTTCTGACAACTATAAACCTAGTCTAAACAAGCAGCATTTGCTCTTGGCATCTCCATGCCCTGCCCTTCCACTGCACCAGCTCAGCTTATCTTGTTTGGTTGTTTTCAGCCATTGATTAAACTTGATAGACTGGAACAATCATACCAACTGCCTTAATTGGTCTTCTTTAGGGCATGAATTTAAAATCCTCCCTCACCTGACTACAAGTGACCAGAGAAGTTCTGTTTTACACCATTGACTAGACGCGTAAGAGTGTAACCACAAATCTGTGCTCATTAACGGGCCTTGAGAAGAAAGCTCATGTTCATTAGAGTCCTTCTGTGTGGATCGCATCACATTTTACTCATATAGCTTTGAGGCAGAGCAGCGGGGTCATCTTTCATGGCTGGGGTCCAGCTCTCTGATGTGGAGGCCTTCATGCCTCAGTGCTGACCCCTGACATGGAAGCACAATGAGTACTGTGTTTCGGTTGCCAGTAGGCAACAGCAGCCCAGTGGCCTGACTTTGACCATCTACCATAGTGAACAATGAAGAACGGGCAGCGCACCAGATTCTTGACATTTAGTCCTCTTCCTGAGTGAAAGAGCTCTTTACTTCCTTTCCGTCTCAGCAGCTGACTTCTCTGTCTTTCTCCACTCTCTTCCCCACTGGCCCCTCTGGGATTTAATTGAATCCTGATGGTGGTTTTGCTCCTCTCTGTGGCCCGGCCAATTCTGATATATATTCCCCTCCCTTTGTTGATGTTCCGTTCCAGCTGTAGGCTGACTGTAGACGCAGAGCACAGACAGCTGGGACTTAAGTCAGCTGTGGGGCCAGAGTAATTCAGTGAGCAAATCTGGGACAGAAGGACAGTCCCAGGAAAACAAATAGTCAATGGGAAAGTGAACATACATTTGTATAGAGGAGAAATAAAGGGGTGGGGGTGTAGATCCTGTCATGATCCCGGTGCTGTGGCTTGTGTTTTTGAAGGACTTTTATGTTGAAATGCATCCTCGGTTCCTATTGTTTCTGTGTTCACTTCCTGTGTTTTACCTTGTACTTTGTTTGTTGCCCTCATTAGTTCCCATGACATCAATTCACCAACACCTGTCCCTCGTCAGCCCCTTGTTAACCTATTTATTTTAACCTCTGTGCTTCAGTTGTCGCTTGTCGGCCGTTGTTCCTTTATGCGCGTTTCAAGTTGTTCCAATTTGTGGATTGTAGGCTACTCTTGTCACTGTCATGGATTATGTTTGTGTTTTTTTCCAATTAAACTTGTGCTTGCGTTTGGATTCTCACTCTGTCTCATCCACGTTTCAGCGTCCATTCATGCTTTTTCATAATTAAAATCGGTGGCAGAATGAACTCCTAACTTCACCTGAGGAATCCAATGCAATCAAAAAAAGGTGCTTTTCTGGTATGGAAATTGCTTCTGCTTGTGTTTTTTCCAGCCCGTTCTCATCCCAAGGCGTCATATGCTGATGCTTTTGACATTTCGTCTACATCCAACGCACATGGCACCCTTTAGCGTCAATATGAGACTCAGATATGGTCCAGAAGGCGCCTCCTAGTGGTCTAACCCTAAACCTACCCCAGAACTAAACCTATAACCGAACAAAGCTCTGTGCGTGTTATGGTGGTGCCATGTGCGTTGGATTTAAACGAAATTTCAAAAGTGTCACATATGATGCCCTAGATTAAAGCACCTGCTAAAAAAGCAAATGCAATGCAAAATGTCTTATTTGTGTTGTTCGAATGGGGTTCTCAGACTCAAAAGGTTCCAGGATTCTCATGTCCCCTGCTACAAATGTTGATTTTGGGTGAGGGGCTGACCTTGTGGCTCAAGTTTCTGCTTTCATACTGAGAGGAAACCTCGTCCAATAAGCTCGGCTTTTCTTTAAGCATTCTGTTATTTCATTTGCTTGCCATATGGATTCAAGGAAAATCAATGACTTGTTTTTGCAGTCTGATATATATTTCAAACATTCTAAATGTATCTGATTTATTTCAGAGGAACGCCAAGTATGATTTGTATGAATGCTATTTTTTTATCGAAAGTCTGTCTTGGGGAATATTTTCAGAATATATAATGTAATACATCAAATCTTGATGAAACATTGATTTGAACATATTGGCACAGCACAGTGTAAGCAATCAAATCCAGGAGTGTGCATTGTAGTCAATTCTTAAATGGCTAAACATTGTGTCTGTTGTTTGACATTTAGCAGGAAACCTAATGTATTTTGGTTGGGTTTCAAAAAGCTACAATACCTTTTAGGAATTTGTTTGCTAGTTATATATAGAAAGAGCCAAGAAAATATACATACGAAACAGTAGTATTCCGTTTAGAAATAGCTTTCCTCCAGAACAGACTGTGCAACTTAATGTATTTGGGAGGCCGACAGTAATGTTTAACAAGCTTTGGAATATAGCATAAAGCAACAATTATATATGCATTTACTGGCTAAAGATTGTGCTAATCCTGTTATACACCAAAAATGGCCTTGCCCCACAATGAAGAGGGGATGAATACACAATAGATTTTTCTTTTATCCTTTTGCTAGAGTCATAAAACATTGCAGTTTTTAGATGTATTTCCCAAATTACACTTCAAAATGCATTTTCTTCTTTTTTATTATTTTCTAAGTTGCATCTGACAACATTTGACTCAAAGACTTTACAAAGCTTGGGACTTTAAAAGCTAAACTCTTTGCGGTGACCTGTTTTTGGGATGTATCTCTGTTCATCCGAGTGTTTCCGAAATAGACACTCTGGATTCCTGCCCCAATCATCCCTTAAGACAAATGAGTCCCTGTCTGGCTGTCTCTGAGGGTCATGACATTGCCACATTTACTAGCCTATGACGTGTGGTGAAGCTGTATGGAGAAGCTCTAGCTTGGAGGTAGCTTTTAGGTTAGTGTCTACCCTGGGGTGAGAAATTCGACTGGTAGTGACTATATGTGACAGTTGAAGACTGAGAAGGGTAGAGGTGTTGAGAGATGAGGGGTCTCTGCCTTCATCAAGACCATGGACCATAGAATTTCAGGCATGACTGGGACCAAATCCCCCCATGCTCTCCTCTATTCACAAATGTCTTCTCCGGTAACTGATGCCTGAAGGCTAAGCAGACTCAGCTGAACCTAACAGGCCCATTAGCTTTAAATAGACCTTCTCACCTTGTCAGGTGCCAGTATACTGAATGTTCTTTGTCATCTGTCTGGAGAGATGAGAAAAGACAGCCAGGGGACATAGAGATAAGTGCAGTTTCATAAGTGTGTCTTCCTCATTAAGTGGTTTAATCTTCTACATGTATGTTTCATTAAAACTTCACAGCTGAGCAGCTAAACTGAGTTTAGAACCTCTTCAATAGATTGAATTAATTCTTTATGGGAAAACGCCAAGCGGTCAAAGAGTTTGTGATGAATTGCAGGCAAACCCTATAATATATTTTACATGCAGAATGACTGGTGAGTCATGCAGTGAGTTTTAGCAATGATTTCTTACCTCTGCAATGAAACAACTGTCTATGCTATCTCTATTTATCTGTATCTTTTCAATCTGCTGGATTGGTATAATATGAAATGCTAGATACCAAATAGACAGCAATGTGAATGTAAAACACGTGAGGTTCCTTCCCTTCATGCAACTTATGTGCCACAGAATGAGTTACTCTGGGAATGGGCATTAGTCTTTTAGGATATGTGAATCTTCATAAATACTTTTTTCACATGCATTTTTAAATATATTGCCACATTTATATGTTGAATAAGCTTGACAAGAAATATACATATTGCGTTGCTTCTTGCACTTCAGCCATTTGTTTGAATTATTTTCAGAATGCAGAATTTAAGTGCGTTGAGGAAATATATTCAGATCAAGCAGTAATTTCCCCTGGATTCTGCAAACGAGGTTACAGTGTTATACAGTGTATTATGTGTATTATGTTACAGTATAATACAGTGTATTATGTATTCAGATAATTTAACAATTATTTAATTTTTAAGAAATTAAGAAAAATGTGTTATCAAACATGTATTTGGGAATATTAATACATCTAGCATTTATGCCAATAAATAAATTGATTAAAACTATTTCCAACTGACATCCACCCCCATCTCTGTCACTAAGAAATAGGTTAAGTTACACTATTGACATAACCTATTTCAGGCTATAGGCCTGTAATGGATAAGCACACATCTGTGAAACCTTAAAAGAGGTAGTTTATTTTATTGTCATGTTCTTTCTTTAAAATATTATAAAAATGGCTATCGTTCTATTTATCGTTCTATCGTTCTGTCTGTGTAGCGTCCTAGGTTACCAGTTTTTGGTAACGTTAATCGTTTATAGTGTCACCGTTTATATATTCCCGCCCCGGTGTGTCTGTAAGGAACTGCCCTGTCCGCGCGCGCTGTAGCTCTGTTCATTCTGCACTGGCTGCTGTCAGCACGCAGAGTCTGAACGGCAAGGCGGAACGCTGTTACTCCACCAAACCGTGTGTTGACACGCTAGTCATGAAACTATCTCTTTGGATATCGGACTGTCCCAAAACCCCAGATGACAAGCCTTAACCCGGAGCAAAACGGTAGGTGTTTGTTTGTTGACATATCGAGTGTTTACGGCTTCCGACACTTATCCTGTGAAGTTAGGCTACAGTATGCGTTGTTGTCAAATAAAATGTCTCCGTGACTTCAAGGGAAAGACTGAAGTTCAAAAAGACTTTATTATCGAAGTCGGGCGTTGAGGAAAGTCACGGTAGGTTGTTTTTGACATGATATTGCATAGTGCTTTGAGTTTAATTCATGTGTTGTGTTGTGTTGTGATCGTGTAGTGATTTTACCGCATCGGCTGTGTATCAAACTCACGCGCGCTGTAAACTGACTGCGGTACACGCCTGCTTATTTTTGTATTCAACAGACACATTAAATTAGTTCTTTGCAGGTTCACTTTAGTCTTATGTTACTTCCACTTAACCAGTGTGTTAATAATTTACCAGAAACTGCGAATGTTTCTCCTCCTTGTTGCATTTCTTAGAGTTAGATGCAGAACTGTAACAGCTGAATATTGTATTCCTTTCTTCCCCACGCTACATAAAATGAACACAATTGAACTCATGTATTGAATACAATTCATAGTTTGCTGTTGCTAGGTGGGTAAGCTTTTGTTTTTCCTTACAGACTGTTCAGACTTAATGGAGTTTGGCTGAGGTGCTGTTTAACTCATTCTTGAGCAGTAGGAACTGGCACAGTGCTTGTGTCCTGTGCATCTTGGAAAGATCAGATCTCTGTCATGCTGTCTTTATAAATATCCCGGTGGGGTCTCTCTGCTGTGGGTGTAATTGGGCATCCCGCCTGCACTAAATGCATGCCTGTCCTGCTCGAGTGCAACCTTGAGCTGTGCTCTGTTCTTTGTCACTAGCGCTGATAACTTGACAGATACTGAGACGGCCGGGCAGCCTCAGGATCGTTTCCTCTCTAATTAGCCCAAAATAGCTCTGGATCACAGCTATGTGCTCCCTTGCATTAATCACTTCCTAAGTGCGGGAATTGATCGTCCTGGGTCAATCACGGCCTCTTGTCCTAACACAATATTTTTTTCCTCACTCACTTGACTGAGTTATTCAGCGGCACAATATGCAGAAAATATGCTTACTGACATCCCGAGAGTGAAGTCATTTTGGCACCTGATTCGATTCCTCAGTCAGCCGCTCCGAGACTGCACGGGCCTGGTTGGCTGCCAATGAGCCACTGCGATGACCATTGGTGAGGTTTTGGTCAGCTGTGGTTGGTTTGCTGCTCTTCCCATTGTACCCCATCCCGGCTCTGTTCGCTGTTGACCGAAGCTCATTAAACTCCACATGAAGGCCACAGCTGAACCACTGACCCATACAATGAGGCTTTTTTGGGCACCTCCTACAGTACATGTGTGTGGTCTTGCGTCTTGCACAGTGGTCTGTCCTCAGGCCCACAAGGCTGCTCGTATCGAAAAATACAATTCTGCAATTCTGCATGCATGTACTGCAAAAGACCATAAGCAAAAGGTATGTATGTATGTATATATATATATGTATATATAGGTTATAGATATGTTAGTCAGTGGTCTTTTACAGTGCATGCATGCAGAATTGCACGCACACACAAAGGCTTGAACATAGCAATTTCCAAGGCATGCAATTATGTTGCTTGCATAGTCAATCCACTTCCTCTCATTTTGTTTTTAGTAAAGCAAAGCCTCGTAATTTTTAGAAACATTCACAGGGCCATACAGTCTATTTTTACTGCCATTTATGCACTTCAAGAGCTCAAATTAGATAACATTTTTAAGTAGAGGGAGGTCAGGACTGTTCTTACAGATCTATGAAGGTCTTTTTGTATGTCAACAACAGCTTTGCCATGGAAGTAAACAGTTACTGAATGATAGCTCTACTATACACTGGCATGCTGTAGATGTAATGATTGTCCCATCATGTAGGACATGAAATAACAGATGGACTTGAGTGACTTTCATGGAGGGCCACACCTGGAAGATCTTAAGGACGAGCAGACAGCACTGACTATCTCATGAATAGGGTTGGGTATCGTTTGAATTTGAACGATTCTGATTCCGATTTCTTCTTTCGATTCCGGTTCCTAACGATTCTCGATTCCGATTGTTTTAAGAGGCAGGGTCAAAAAAGTTTAGCTAACCTGGCCAACCAATGGTCTTTCTGAAGGAAATACTCCTTTCTGAAGGAAATACTCCTTCTGTCACAAATACTCCTTTTGTCACAAATTTTGCATTTTGCCGAGATTTCGTTAT
>JAOTRC010000039.1:13395557-13411185 GCA_027497675.1 Cyprinella lutrensis
AAAAGATGTTTTTGCTCTTCTCCCGACTGGTTTCGGCAAGAGTTACGGTACGTCATATGCTTCGTTGATCTGATTGGCTGATTTGGCCCGTCTATCACCAATATAGGCCAATCAGCTAACCAGTATTTTCGCCCCTTACCAAAATTACTTCAACGGAAGGTTTCCAGATGGATCTGGCGGAGTCAGGTTAAAAAAGTGGTTGTTCAACATGCAGACAAGCTTGTAAAAAGAAGCCCCGCCCATTAATATCGTCAGCATTAGAGAACTGTTGGGCAAACATTCCAGCAGTGTCGAGTTTCATAATAAAACATAACACCGGCTCCACATCGCAGCACCTGTGTGAGAGTGCTGTGGCCCACATATGTTGCCATTTTTATATGATTATTTTCCTCACTTCATTAGGATCCTCAGCACACAGCAACCATGGGGAACCCACCCAAGCCCATATTGAAAAAATCATCCGTCACATAGCACAACCTTACATGAACAAGTTTTGTGTTTTATCACAGCTTCTGTTCAGTCTGTTGATGAGGATGCAACTTTCTGTCAAAGGGCAAAAAATCTGATTAAATATACTAACTGTATATTTGACAATGGCTAAATGGTTTAGATTTGTAGTTCTCAATGGGGCGTTCAGAGAACAACGGGGGACGTTGGAAGCAAAATTTTTGAAAGGGGGGTGTTCATTTTTTTTGTTCATTTACTTTTATTCATTTTAAGCATTTAATAATTTGTGTGAGCTAATAATTATAAGTGAGCTATTAATAATAAGTGAGCTATTTAAAAAGTGTTTGGGATATTTATATGTTAAATTATGTTGTAAAACACATGCGCAGATCTTGAGGTCATATTGTGTTCGCGTTTATAGTGCGAGTAGAAAACGTGTCAGCAGCCTTGTCTGCTCTGACCACAAGTCAGTGTTATATTGGCACTAAGCAGGTTTTTTGTGTTCATTTCTATTGCATTATGATTGAAAGCAGTCCAATAATGTCAAAATATGATGTGCAATCAAGTTTGCGTGTGTATGCTGATTAAATGAGTGTTCTCGCTGATACGTTTGCGTTTTGACGAGTTGTAGTTCGACGACTAGAATCTAGCGCTGACTAGATCTCGCGTAGCGGAGAAATGAAAAGTTGACGAGCCATTAAAAAGTATTGACTTAAGAAGAAACACATATATTTTTCAATAAATCATGTTACCATTCACACTAAATTCTATTTATAAGGTCAAACTTTGTTTTAACATTTTTAGGCGTTATCAATCGATCCCAATGCCTAATGTTTATGATTAATCACTGTGGAGTATAGTTTAATTGTATTAATAAATTACAATTTTGTACTTATTTCATTTTATTTCATAATTTCAAACCACTGGTTTAGATGGTGATATATTCTCATTAGGTGAAAGGAGCTTAACACAAGGACTTGACAGTAATGAGTCCTGTGATGAAGACATATGTCTCTCATAAAATCAGGGAAGTGCTTTCCAGGAATAGAACAGTTTATGGCGCCATCAGAATTAAAGTATCAGTGAATACTTGGGCACCCGAGATCTCTTCTGAGAACCCAAGAAGAAAATTATTATCAGACAACTGCCTTCAACAGACCTATGAGGTTTTTACTCTTTTCCAGTCCGTTTGAGAGACTGTCACACAATTATGCCTGAATTAAAATGCGGATATTGTGATGGGTTTCTGAGTGCACTTACAAGACACTTCACACACTGTCTGCTCACATCATAGTGATTTTGTCAGCCCTGTTAAATTGAATTTGAGTATAGGCCAGGGCTATTCAGTTGGCGGCCTGCGCCAGTTATCTCCCTCCTCCTTTTTCCTGGTGTTGTGGCTAAATTCGGTTAGATACGTGACCGCAGTGGTGTCTGCAGCTTTACGGCTATAGGCAATGTGTGCTTTGACTGACCTGAGAAACATTTTCCATGCGAATATGTGTGATGTTATAGTATTGAAAACTATATTATAGTCATTTATATTGCATTAGATTTATTAGGTGGGTAGGAGAATATAAATCATTTTTAGTATGGAAATTATGGTTTCTTTGTGAAGGGGTTTGTAAAGTTTTTACCCGTGTTTAGGCGTTTAAAAAAAAGGCTAAAACATATAGATTCATAATATCATTTGACACTGAGTAACCATGCGTGGTTTTACCTGTGGTGACCCAGTCAGTCTTCCTGTCAGAATTTAATTTAAGCCTTTAATAATTATAAATAATATAATTCTTACCAATAGCTATAAGCTTGTATAATTCAAATATTAGTTAGTAAATTATTAGGTTTTTATTTATTATGGTCTTTTACTTTTTGGGTATCACTTGTAAATGCAATATGTTTTTTAAGTGTCTATAAATTCTATGCTTGATTGATTCCTGAACTTTTCACTCAAATTGTTTTCCTAAATATATGATTTATAGTGGGGGAAATATAGATGTACTTATGATATTGTCAGTGCCATCCCGCTTACTATTTTAGCACACCCATTATCAGCACAGTCCTTCTTCTGTCACCCTTCCTGGTTTGGTTTGCAGTGATAATTAGAGGTGCTAATGAAAGAAGTGTTTTAATCATAGGTGCTGCACATGGTAACCCCTCTATCTGTCATTATCTCATTAAATGGCCAACCTCACGGCACAGAATACCAAAATGTATCCCATCCATAGCAGCTCTCTGCAAATACAGCTGTGGCTGTCAGATCACCGATGCTCAGATGGTTTATTCATTTTAGGATGCACCATGGACCTTAATGGAGCATCTTAGTGCAGGACATCCTGTCCAGCATCGTTGTTTATACCGTATGTCTGGTCTGTTCCAGATGCAGACTGGACTAAAGGCCCCACTTTCCCACATTTTTGGAACATTTTTCAACTGGATTTCTTTTGTTTATTGAATGCGAGTATGTGTTTTTGATACATTAACAGAGATGCTGGGCCAATTTATGGCTGGGCTTGTCTCATGTCACCCCAGCTGTAGCGAAGCAGGGACTTTGGGGCCCCGTCTCAGGAGTCAGATGATCTGGAGCAAACACAGCTGTCTCGCACACCCTGCCTGGTCTCACACTCTCCCTGCAATCCGCTCATCTTAACCACAAGAGATGATTATCTGCTAATTACAGCTAGCAGCTTCTCAGTCATTGCAATATAGGCAGATTAGATTAAGATGATTGCCATAAAGATGTTGTCCTCCTGAAAGTCTGGCTAAAGTATCATGATGTTTTGAGTTGCACCTGTGTTTTATTTATGAAAGTTTATGAAGCATGAGCAGGGCTAATCGTATTGCTGAGGTTAGCAAAACAGACGCCTGTGGATCAGACACAAGACATATGAGAGAACTGTGTCTCATTTCTCACATTTGTAGCATCTGGGCTAAGCGTTCCTGGTTGGTGCAATAATATTTGGATTATGCAGTACGCCCGTGACATATTCATCAGATGGCAGATGTAAGGAAATGACTGCCCGGTCTACAGAAGATGAATGGCTGTCAGACATGACAAATGTGGAAATGTGCTAATTCGCTGTTTGCAGAGATCCTCCAAGGTCAGCAAGAGAAAATAAAGCAGATGTATGGGATGTCATGGCTGACCTATTAGTGTGTTTTAGAGCAGGTTTTTCCTGGCTTCTAAGCACATGGGCAAAATACTTGAGTGTTTTGTCCATAATGGATGGGAAACTCATTGCTCATAATCATACCTAGGGTTAATGGCTTGTTTAGGAGAAGTGTTTGTGCCTAGTTGGCAATGAATGGGACCAGAGTACAACTGAGTCATGACAGGTTTGGAACAACTTGAGGGCGAGTAAATGATGACAGAATTTTAATTTGCATATTTTTCAATAAGTCTTGAAATATACTAAAAATCATAACAGATGTATTATTGTGGCATTAGCTGATCTATTATAAATACAGGGGTGTATGTTAACTCTTTTTGCACATAGCAATGGTGCTACAGAGGTTGAATGTTTTGTAGCACAGGCCACACAATTGTAGCTCAAGAATAAAGCGTCTGTTTACGTTACCATCTCTGAAAACTACCACAAGAAGTGCAGTCTATCTCTAAAACAGGCACGCGACTGACAAAAGGACATTCATGTTCCATTCATGGCACACACAATACAAACCATAACAACAAATCTTTTCAGACAAACATTTTCTATATTTTATACATCTTATATGTCTCGTATATATCTTATATCTTCTTTATTTGCCAAAAATAGCAGGCCTCAGAAACATAGTTCACCCAGAAATTACAATTTTTTTCAGTGTGGAATAATGACCGTCCAGCTTTGCCCAGCATTCCTTGGGCTGAGGCGATAATTGATCTCTAATAGCTCTCACAGTCACACACTTATGTTGCCATAAATAAACCAGTCTCTATGAGATTTTTTTTTTAGAGCGTTGTCTCTGCTCTTCCTGTAAATTTGCCCCCTTCCCCTCAAGATCTAGCGCGAAGCATCATGGATTTATCGACATCACTCAAAACCAAAAAACACCACTAATGGCCATTTAAGGACAGATCTTCTTTAATTACATGCGATTTTCACCCTGCCTTTTATGCTCAGTAATCACTTATTTGATTTTTGAGCTAAGTATCTAAAGCTTTAGAGAGTGGCATCAATACTTTTGCAAGTTGTTTAAAAAAGGCCTGCTGCGATTTATACCAGCGTGTTGCTTTTCTTGAAACCTGCAGCAGGGAGAACGTGAAAGGCACCCTTCATGTTCAGAAATGTAAATCTGACAGCTCTCCAGATGACGAGATGAAAGCCAACCATGTAGGCACCTGCTTCTCATGTGACCATGTGGAACTAGAATCAGGGCCCTAGTAATGGATGAAGACAGCCGGGTTCAGTGGACCCTACACTACACATTTACTCTCTTTTTGCTGGACAACATTTAGTGCACTGTATGTTGTTTGTTTTATTTTTTATTTATTTATTTATTTATTTTTCAAAATTAGTGGCGTGGTCAGGTTAGCCCCTGCTGGTACATGATGACATATTTGTTTTAACAAAATTTGTTATTGTTCTGTTTTTGTGGTTCATTTAAATAAGTGTGAACTCTTCCATTGGAACCTGAGTGCGCCACAAACAAGCAGTCTGAGACCCACCTTTTCAGGTTTCAGGTTTCCAAATGAACTCTAGGTTTGACTTGAAATACACCTAAAGTTACGACTGGACCAAAGATATCTAAACAACCAAAAACAGGACATAATGTTGCTTTCGTCGGTCATAGGAGTTATGTTGCCCATTACAGTTCGGTACAGGCATCAGAATGGAATTCCTGGACCGGTTTTGACTCCTTTGCACATTTTTCAGCTCGTCGTGAGTTCTCAGCTGGTAAAATACCATCATATGTACACGCATACAACGATCATTTAGCCTGGCACACATCATTGTTTTGGATGCTCTGTTGCATCGCAAAATATAATTCATAAAAGCCTTTTTTTGTGTGTGTATCTTTAGTTTTGGTGTTAAAATTTATATTTAAATTTACTTAAAAAAATTGGAATAGACTAAAAGAATCAAGAGAACCCAACTACAAGTGTAGACACACCATGTTTTAAAGCTCAGATAATTTGCTCTAAAACAAACCTGGAGCCGAGTTGTCGTTAGCTTAGTGACATTTAAATCATGCGACTGTGGCCTAGTTCATTTATAGTCTAACTTTTTACTTCTGCCGATTGTATTTAGGCTTCAATTGTATTTAATCCAAATGTAGTGGAAAAATCCTATTGGCTTTTTGTCAAGGGAACCAGAGTTATGCAATTTTCCAGGTTGGCCTTTAAAATGACATCAACCCTGTGGCACTCTATTGTGTCCAGAACTATGAATGAACTATGAGAACTATCTACGAGCAAAGATGCCAGTTGTGCACCAGTCGAGCAATTACTGCTGCGATGAACGATAGTAATAGTACGGTAATGGCTATCTCCAGTTATAGACCTCTTTGTTTTAGACCCTTCTTTTTTCATGTGGTGGAAGATAGATAACAAAACATCAGGAAACAGTGTTGAGAAAGTTAAATTCATTGATAGACACATTGCACATTGTGTTTCTTAAACTTTCGTTGCAACTTTAAGACTAAGTGAGGGCAGTCTCTTATAGTCTTGGAAGTTTCAGGCAGTCTGAGGGGAGGCTCAGGTCATACGTAGGTTACAGAGAACGCCATGAGCTTCTGTCGCAGATCCAGCATCTACAGACTGTGCAGAGGAGGATGAGGAAGAGAAGATGAAGAGAAGAGAAGCTTACACAGTCTCAGCCATCTGTCTTTAATTTTGTCTCTCAAAGCTCACCTACACTTCACAGAACCGGTCTAAACCTCTGGTGAAACAACTGCAGAGGCAGAGATTTTTAGCTCACAGTAGAAGGACATCTCGTGCAAAGATAAAAGTTCTGTGAGATGAAACTTTTAATATAAACACATTTATAGAAATTTTTCAAAAATATTCCAAAAGTATTCAAATATTTTAGCTCATAACATTTTTTTTTTATATTTGATTATTCATAAATTAAGTTTAACAAGAGAGGCATTCTTTTTTATTCAAGTTTTTGTCATCAATTTGTGTGAACAAACAAATGTACAGAACAAAAGCTTATAAAGCAGACTGTGCCAATTATCATATAGAACGCATATATTAGGGGTGGGAGAATGAATGAACCTTCACACCCCAATAAACAGAATATACACAACCATTATACACCCCAATATAAGAGACTGCATGTTGAGAAAAACAAGAATATTCACATGCTTGACAGTTGGCTGCAGAGAAAACATGCTCTGCCGACACAGATGTTGCAGGGACACAAAGGTAAAGGTGCACTAAGCATTTCTCAGCACTTTGTGTTTTCAGTCTCCCTCATTGGAACTTGAAGGAAGCATGTCTCAGAATCATTTTGCTATCCGATAAGTTATCTTCTTGGCTCGCTCGGGGTCCAGCTGCGCTTACTTGCAGTCGTGAATGCAGTGACGGACAGCTGTCTTTCCTCACTGGTTAATAACGTCGGTGCGGTGTTTGGATTTCTTATGATTTCAGATTGTATTGGTGATATTATGAAAACTCAGTTTCACCAGACAATGTTTGCACACGGCATGTTTTTTAACAATTATTATTGATCGAATATTCAGGTAGTCGACCGCTCTGACTAGAACTAGTACACTAAAACCTGGTAATAACCCCAGTTTTCTTGTATAAACATAGTGAGTAGCGTGCGTAGGCAAAGTGTTGCGTCTAACGAGACACGTTTTCTGGAAAATGGGTAAGGTTTATAATGGCTAAAGTGGGCAGGTAATGAAGAGGTTGATGGTTGCACATTTGCTGCAGCTATGGAGCGAATCAGACAAATTCAGGTCAGCTGTCAGACATGATTACTATTTAGAGTGGAAAAGGGATCCAGGATGCAGAGAATTTCTGCTCTCTGCTTACACACACTTCTCTCTCTCTCTCTTGCTTTTACTCACTGTCACACCGCCCCTTACTCGCCCCACCAAGTGTCTGGCCAACATTCCTCCCCCAATGCTTTCTTGTTACTGAGTGCAGCCAGGTTTCAGAAGTAAAAAAAAATCCATAGATTTTTCTCCATAGCGAAATTGATTTTTTTTTTAAAACAATATAAAGTACCTTAAGTTTATACACTTTGTGTTTTTTAAATTGAACAGAATCCACAAGTCTGTTCAATTTCCACTTAAAAAGTTGAAATGTTTAATTGCTGAGTTTCTAGGGTAGAATAGCTATCAATAATGCTGAAGATCCATCAATGTTGCCGTGGAAACAGGAATTGCAGAAAAAGTGCTCACAAATATCCATTTTCTCCCATAAAGTGTTGCATATTCGAGTGAGTTTACATATTTATCTTTACAAGTTAAAGTATAATAAGTTTTTACCTTCATCTATTTTGCAGTAAACATCAAAAATAGTAGTTTTATATCTAAAATTACACTGTAAAAAAATTCATGATTAGTATCACAACATTTTTGCTTTTGTCAAATCAACTTAAAAAAATTATTTAGTTTAGATAACATATAATTTTGAATTTCTGATGATTAAATCATTCTCCTTCATTGTATTAACTCACTTTTTCCAGTTCAATGAACTTAAAATTTTAAGGCAACCAGGTTACTTCTTTTTTAAGTTAAACCAACAAAAATTTTTTACAGTGTAGGAACTAGAAATATAATCAAATGAATTCTTTGATTAAAAAGCATTATATAAAAAAAATGTCTTCCAAAAGGAAGATATCTTCCCAAATGGCACTAATTCTCTATTAACTGCTGCACATCAGTGCCATAACACAGACTCATACCTCTAATAATTTTAGGTCATTCCCTCAAGGCCATAACTCTAAACTAATTCAGCAAACCCCTTTACCTGCTCGCCTATAGCCAAATTCTATACCTTTCATCACATTTAACTAGTCCACAGCCATTCCCTCAGGCCCATAACTCTGAACTAATGCAGTTGTGCCTGCTGTCCTAGAGCAAAGGCCTGTACCCTTCATCACCTTTAATTAACTCAACAGCCATTCACATAGATGCTTCCTGTCTATTCACATAGTCCCCTGCTTTCAAGATCTCCGGAAGGCTTTTGTTGGTCTGCTAGCGACAATAATCACATCAGACACCGACGCTCTAAATATATATATTTAGCCTTTTGCAATTCAAAAAAGTTATTATAATAATAAAGTCACTGCCCATGACATATAGTGACACCTAGTGGTGTGAATGCAACATCAACAGCAGTTATCAGTTGGTGCCATTGTAAGGCTGTTTGTAGTCAGCAATCATTAATTTATTTTGTATGTCAGAGTTTCAGGTAACAAGGGGTTACCAAGATAAACCGGGGAGTATTTAGCAGGTCATGTGATCTTAAAATTGTGGTTTTATAAGGGCCCCCATTAGGTTACTTGCTCCATATAGAATAAAATAGTTATATGATTTCAAATGTAGTATTATGAAAGCTTCTTTGCGCCATGGAATAAAACAATTTTAAAGATAAATCGCAATTGCGAGTTATAAAGTCAGAAATCAAAGATATAAATTCGCTATTCTGACTTTTTCCTTACAATTGCAAAGGTTATATCTCACAATTCCCACTTCTTAACTAGCAAAGTGTTATAATGTCAGAATTACAGCTTATAAGGTTTTTAGCTATTTATAGACCATTTCAAAAGATGTAAACAACACTGGCCCAGAAGCACTTCCTGTTTCAGTTTTTTTTAACACTACATAAAAGCTGGGATAAAATACAACCAACAGAACATTTCAAACTGAATCAAAAAGTTAAACAAACATCTTTAAGAAGTTTTCTTTACATGTGAAAAAAAGAAAACAGTTACAAACTGAAACAGGAAGTGCTTCTGGACCAGTGTTGTTTACATCTTTTAAAATGGTCTATTGGACTAAACAGTTTCCCAGAGTTTAGCGGCTTAAAATGATCTGAACAGAGAAGTGAAATCACGTTAAAGGGTTCAAATGGAAATTTCAGAATGTGCTTGTGCCATGCTTGATAAACTGCGTGACGTGAATTACATTAATGAAACAATTTCGCATGCCTCAGTAATGTATTTGAACCCGTTCATTTTCAATTAATCGCACCGGATAACATTTGCATATTAATATTTTGGTTCTGACTGAATGGTCAACGTTTGGTCACTGACATGTGTAAATTGCATTGTTGTTTGTTAGTGTCCATCTTTGTTGTTGTATTCTCATCAGAAACAAACACATAAACACAATTTTTTAAGTACAATTTTATGTGTCGGTTGAGTGACTCAAAAGATAGTATCATAATGCTGCTAAATAACATCACATTAAGTGATGCAAGGTATTTTTTCCTGTTTCTGGAGGCAGTGGAATGAAAGCTTATATGTTTTTTAAGAAAAAACGTGTGTTGTTTGTAAATCGATGTCTGTATGTATTGTTCTTGTTCTACTCTGTTTGTTTGATATAGACCCATAGGTCTGAAATAAAGAGTAAATAAATAAATAAACACAAGTCACCCTGGCTTCAGACTCTTCCTCTCCTTCACACTCCCTCTCTTCCTCCCCTTCTTCTTCTTCATCCTCTCCATCTTCTTCCTCGGATTCCCCCTCTCCTTCCTCCTCTGCTTCTCTTCTCCCGGTTCGTCTTTTCTTCCGTCGGCGTTGTTGTTGAGGCTCTGGGTCGAAGTTGAAGGTGAAGAAGTTGTACGCCTCTTCAGCGGTCGGCAAACCATCTTCGGTCTGCTCAGAAACCTAATGTCAGGATTTCTAATGCATTTCCCAATTAATTCTGTTCACATACTTCACCTGATGTGGGAAATATCATCTTTATTAATACACACACACGCAACTATGCACAATGTAGAGTGTTTCCCTTCTGAGGACGCCTTTCGTCCCGGCAGCAGACACAGGATCTCTTACCCTTTTGTCTTTGGTTGCACGTCTGGCCACATCACGAAACTTCAGCCTGGCAGTGAAGGACGAGTCTTCATCAGCCCGGAGATCTGGGTCCGTCTGACAGGATGAGAGCAGATCAGATTACATTTCAAACTTCTAAATAAGAGCTGGTGTGTTTTACTCTTAACTATAAAATGAGCACAATAAATAATTAGGGCCCGAGCATTAACAGTGCGAGGCCCTCTTGAAACTGTTAGGGTTATTTTTTTTTTTTCTTTTTTCTGCAAAGTAAGCGCCATTTTCGGGGCCGCAACATGCTCAAAAACTCACCAAATTTGGCATGCATGTCAGGACTGGTGAAAAATTTCGTATTTTGTGGGTTTCGCGGATGGGCGTGGCAAAATGGTTCCCTAGCGCCACCTAGAAAATTGAAAAAAATTAGCCCCTCGTCCACGTTCAACCTACAAGCACGAAATTTGGTGGCGACGTGTATCATATCAAGACGCACAAAAAAGCCTCAAGAACCTAAACTCAACAGGAAGTCGGGCATTTTGAATTTGGCGCCCATTTTGGGAAATTTACACACTCCTCCTAGGGATTTAGTCGGATCTGCTGTGCCTTCTAAAGGCATTGACGATGTAATGTTGTGCTATCTGCGCGTTTTCGTCGATAGGCGTGTCCGTGGCTTCGATGATTCGCCGTGAAACAGGAAGTTGTAATAACTTGGCTGTAAAAGCCCAGATATGCATGAAATTTTACACCTTTGACAAGAGTCCCGCACTAAACAAATCTACATGCCGACATTCACCCACAGTCATAGCGCCACCTGCTGGCAACAGGAAGTAACCTTTAACGAAGAAGCGTAGCAAAAGCGCAGCCGCACTGGCTGAGCTGCAGAATGTGCAACGCGGCCGCCTCACACCCCGACGCGCTACAGGTGCGAGGGCCCGCCCATCGCTGCTTGCAGCTTTAATTCATACTTATGTTTTATATGTATTTATAGTGTGAGATGCAAATTTGCATTGGCTCATTTTAACAGTATTCGAAAATGACGGGGCGTGATCCCAATCAGTCGTAACGTACGACTATGTCGATCATGAGGGACTGAAAGTGAACACTTTTGCTTTAATACCATTAAAACAATTAACAAGTTGTTCATTGTTAGAAAAATTGGGAGGTTTTTTTTTTCGTTTTTTTTTTCTTCAGGACTATTACAAAAAAATGTCTTTTCAAAGAGACATTTAAGAGCTGTTGTTCACTGTAATAGTCTTTTATATCATTATAATATATTATTGATCTGTGTTGCATATTATTGATCTGTGTTGTATTATTTTCATGTTATCACTGTGAAGCTGATTTGATACAATCTGTATTTTAAAAAGTGCTATATAAATAAAGGTGACTTTTTTTCTCAGCAGATATTTTGGACAGGTCTACAAAAATAGTAATATCAACATCTGCAGAATTAGGAACTGCTAGTTACATATTACTACTAGAATATAACACCTTGATGTTTGCATAACAGACACATATTCAACACAAAAACAAACTCCACAAATTCAGCTTCTCTCAGGATTCTTTCCTTTTCTCGTTTTTCATAGTTTTTATACGCCATATGCCTGTACAATCCTCCAAATCTCACACTGCATTTCCCTCATTTTGTGTGAAAAGTTTATTCAAGTGTTGCCATTTTTGAAACAGAATAACTCTCAACCATTATAATGGGCCACAAGGGAGACCACTGCAGGTCTGGCATTATCCGTTGATAGAGGGCCGTCCTCCACTGGGTTTGTATTATTGAGGACTGCTGTGGGCTCCACTGAAGCCACCACAAATGTAAAGTTGCCTGTGCGCCGTCCAGGCCGAAGATTTTTAGTTGCCTTTGAAGAACTTTTCATACTGGAACCTCGTTGGGGTTGGTCACAGTTGAGAAGTGCTCTGAAACACCTGTAGAACTAACACAGATACACCCAGACAAACAATTAAAGGGCATTAGAGAACAACAATGCTGAAATTCATTCATGCACTTATCCATTTGTAGGAAATATACTGTACACCTGGTTCTTTATGGTTTCATTTACACATTCCCATGCACGTCGAATGTGCTTCTTAAGTCATAATTACTATGTTATTGGAAAGAACATTCACCAAAAGTCCAAATATTTGCAAGAAAAAGTGCTCTAAGGATCCTGACATAAATGTTAATAATACATTGTCACACTTGCTAACGATTCTGGAATTTCGGTCAAATACATTCTTATTTCAGTGTGTATAAAACATTAGGGGTTTCACAATATACCGCAATACAAAAATGTATCAATATGTATCGTGGATAGTGACAAAATACTACCTAAAATTAAAATTTCAATAGTCTGGAAACGAGTTTTAGTGTCAGTACTACTAATGATGAATATTATGTATAATAAATGCAATGGGGAATATTTGTGGGTTCTGACACCCCTGATATAAAAAGTGGCCTACATTATTTTAAATATATCAGTATATAGTCAGTGACGGAGTGCATATTCGTCTAAAATAATTCTGTAATTTCAGCTTCAGAATCTTCAATAATTTTATTCTGGTGGTGTCACCATTGACCTCTGCATTGGGTTACCACTACCAAGTCCGAGCCTATTCATTTACACCCACAATCTAATATAAAAATTAGAATATTAACCAACAGTACATTTTTTGTTAATCTTTTATCATATGTCTTGGAGTATCACAATAATTTTGTATCATGAGTTCAGTATCGTGATATGTATCGAATCGTGACATGAGGCTATCATTGCACAACCCAAAAAATACAATACAATTCAAGTATTTATTCATTCGCATAAATATGCACAGCGATGTACCTAACCAAACACCACAGTAAGTTTGTGCTTTGATTTCATATGACCTTGCAAATGAAAACTTCGGCATTCATTTCACTACCTGCACTTCATAAGAACCGCATACCGCTAATGAGTCGTTCCCCCTGCTAGCACCGAAGAATAAGTCCATCAGCCATGGCAGGGCTTAAACAACAATTACAATTTAGGAATTCTGATTAGAAAAGGGCTCTTCTCTTATCCAAACATCCCCATTATCACAGCTGCCTTTTGCAAAGAGACTGATATTCTTTTCACATTCATCATCAATACCATTTCTAAATGATATTGAATTCTCCCTTAATCACATTTAACTTTTACCTCTAAACAGAACAATTATGCAATTTGCAACTGAATAATTGCTGATAATGTATACTGGCTCTATCATTTCCATGGCCGTAATTAAATGTCTGTGAGTAATACAAAGTTATTGTGTCCGTTCCATTTAGAGTGGGGAAGAAAAAGAAAGAAGGAAAAATGGGTCATTGGGAATGCAACAAAGGTAAATGACATTAATAGGCAGTGAAATCATAATAATAACTGGTCAGGCATAAAAAAGCGCAAAGCTAGACTTGTCATTTAATGGCCATTTGGAGGACCAAAGTCTGAAAGTTTCATTGAACTGTTGTACAAAAAGGACAAAATACTTTACAATGAGGACTGTACACAGTGAACTAACATGAACAAACAATGAACAACTTTATTTGTATTAACTAACATTACTAAAGTTTAATAAACACTATAACTTCCTCATTGTTAGTTTGTGTTAGTTAATCCATTAACTAATGTTAACAAATGAAACTTTCTTGTAAAATGTTACCAGAAAAAAAAAATCATTTAAATGAAACCTTTTTAATAAGATTCTTCTTTAGACAAGTCGGAAGTTATTAGTATTGACTACTAGTGCTCTTTTAAATGAAAGACACTGCCAGGTTTGTGATGTCACTTCCCTTAAGAAAACGTAGTGTACTTAGTATACGCTCTCTGTTAAGTATACTTATAGTCAACTACATTTCCTCAAGAAACAGAAAGGTGCAATGTTTACACATGATGATCATTCACTGTTCACATCAACATCAAGAGTATGAAAAGATTTAAACATCTATTGCACTTCATTAGTAAGAAGGGCATGCACTTCGCTTTATGTACAAAGATAAATCAATTTAAAAATGTTAAAATGTATTAAAAAAAACTAAGAGAGCTTCTATCACCTTTCTGTGCTTGTAATCATTTAATGATCAACCTCTGTTGCTTTCTCTTTGTTGGGAAGAAGACTGACAGGTTGCTTGTGGTGTTAAGACTTAGCAAGTATCTGACCCAGTACATTAATTTTTAAAGTGGAATGGGACATCACTGAACATCACTGATTCATAACGCTTCTGGTTGGGTCAGAGACATTTATTTGGCTCTGGTCAGAAAAGCCAGAAGGTTGTTTCACACCACATGCGTGAGCAACAGCAGGCTTTGTGATGTCCTTTCACACTGAGAGTGTTTCTGCAGAACAGAAATATGGAAGCCTGTTTCTACCAGAGAGTTACATAAAAAAAGGGAAGTGACTTTATTCCTCACAAATGCATTTCTTATTTTATACTTTATTCTTCCCTACTGTTACGAATATCAGAGTGAAACCAGGACTTGATTTTGTCCATTGTAAATTGATTGATTTCGTTGGATTGTTTTCAAGTTACATGTTGCGGGTGTACACACCGTCCGAGAAGAGAACACGATGAAAGGGGGAGGGGAAGGTAATGATTTAAATTTAAAGTCCCCCTGAGGTGAAAATCAAGCTTTTAATGTAGTTTATATGTCTATGTGGTGTTTTAATATGCTTTAAAGGAGTAGTTCACTTTGAAAAAAACCTTTACTGATAATTTACTCACCCCCATGTCATCCAAGATGTCCACATCTTTCTTTATTCAGTTGAAAAGAAACTAAGGTTTTTGATGAAACAATCCAGGATTTTTCTTCATATAATGGACTTCACTGGGAACCAAACGATTCAAGGTCCAAATGAGAGTTTCAGTGCAAACTGCTAACTGTTCAAAGGGCTTTACATGATTCCAGACGATGAACAAGGGTCTTATCAAGCGAAACAATCAGTCTTTTGAAAAATTAAATTAAAGGTCCCCTATAATGGTTTTTAAAATTATTTAATGTTTCCTGGGTTGCCCTTATAATGTTAGTATGTTTTTTAGATCAAAAATAGTCATAATTTAGAAATAAAAGGTATTTTTCCTAGCCTGATTTCAGCCTCTGATCTGAACACCCGGTTTGAAGGGGCGTGTCTGCTGTGTGTAACCGACCTCTGCTGTGATTGGCTGACATGCTTGCATATGAAATAGCTATGTAGCCTATTACATGTGAAACTCTCTCGAATAA
>JAOTRC010000039.1:13411285-13422481 GCA_027497675.1 Cyprinella lutrensis
TTAGTTCAGATAACATATAATTTTGAGTTTCTGATGATTAAATCATCCTCCTTCATTGTATTAACTCACTTTTTCCAGTTCAATGAACTTAAAATTTTAAGGCAACCAGGTTACTTACAGTACTTTTTTAAGTCAGTAATAGTAAATCAACTGATTTATATGAAAACCTTTTGATTATAGAATTCAGAATCCATTATGAGATTTTTATGGATTTTTATTTTATTATTGACACTGGCAGATGACAACAAATCAGGAAATAATTAGTTTGTTGTTGTTGTTGTTGTTGTTGTTTTTGCCGAGTGCTATTTTGTTTACATCTGTATACAGTCTGTGTATTAATGTAGTGTGGTATTTCTGTCATCTCTTTTATTGTAGCTCCTCTCCGTTTCGTAAAGTCTGGGAGGGACAGTCTTTAGGTCACTTTATTATTCTGGTGCAAGTAAGCACTGAGCTGTAACATCTGCTGATGTGAAAACAGTCTCTCATTGAAGAATAAAGTACCCCCGTTTCATTTACGGGACCAGTGACCTGAAAGAATATGTCATAGTGTTCATGTGAATGGACATATTTAGTTCATGCACTGTTCTCTCAACCAAAAGACGGGCTTGAATAAAACTGGCTGATTCTCATTAGTTTGATGTGGCTTAACAATTCTCCACTGGGTTATCTGAACACTGATGTAAATGCCATCTCATGAGCAAATCAAATTATGGCGAATTACATAAAAACTCTAGCACCTCTCTGCATGTTACACAAACGAAAGTTGATAAATTGATGTAAATTATATGTTTGGATATTATATTTCTACTTCGAAAAAAATAGAATCTATTTGACCCATATGTCCACATGGGACTTCCATGCCGTTTCATTGTAATTTTCCCAAATTTCTATTTAGGTTCCCAATTTAGTGTAATTCTCACATTGGCACATCAGATCACAATAGTGCAATCAGAGTCTTCTGTAGTTGGAAGTTGATGGTGCTGTTTAACTGTTCTCAACTGTGTTTATTGTATCTGCGGCTTGTAACCTGACCTAGCTGAATGTTGGCGTCTTTGTTATTTTAGCAAAAACATTTGGATTGCTGAACAAAGCTGCTTTGAAGTGTCGGGCAGTCTTTCTGCACTGACACAAACTGAAGTGAGGCCTGTGTTGACACGACCCCAAAGAGAGTGATTATTTATTAAGGCTGTGCTTGGTGGAGAAATGGAAAGAAGCCTTCTCAGCCTTATAAGGTCCAGCTCTTCTAAAAACGTCAGGAAGTGCTGGATAAGAAAAGGCATGACTCATTCTTTCTCGTTTTGAACATGCCAAAGAAAATGCACCTTTTTTTGTTTTATATTGTTCTTAGCGGATGGAGTATTTAATGCTTCTTTAGCCTTTGCTCTGTTTCTTTTCATGTGGCTAATGAGCAGGTCCACAATAAATCGGTGTGTTTTTCATATCCCTTTCCCCTTCATTATTTAAATATATTTTTTGGCCAATTTAATAGTGCTGTCAGTTAACAATACGAGTATATAGACCTATCACTTACTGTACCCTTGAAGTGAGAACAATTATGTACCTTCATTTTAAAAATGCTAACAGTATCATCAGAGGTCTTTCCTGTAGCAATAAAGGTACAATTTATTGAAAAGGTTCAGATCTGTTCTGTATTTGTACCATTGTGTACCTTTGAGAGTGTATAGTACTCTCAGCTCTGTTTAACACATGTTGTCTTTGTGGTGTCATCTCATTTGTCCTCTCTCTTGTGCGTTATTTCCCTCTCATTAATCCCAATCATGTTGTGTGATTGTCTTTCCCCTTCGTGTTTTTCCATATCACATAGTTAGGTCCTTAAAAAAGTGCAGGGCTGAATAGGCTGATTCGACCATGTTTGTCTCCAAATGCCTCTGGTTCCCGTAATGAGTGGAAATATGAGTGATGAGTGAATCAGTATCAAAATATAGCCTGTGCATGCTTTCTTTAGGAGGCCTTACAACTGAAACCTGTGACATCATTCTAAAAAAAAGACTTGGTAAAAACACATGGGAAGTTCATTAAAAATTAAAAGAATTCTTAATGGACCTTTTGGAGCAGTTGGTCTTGGTCAAGTGGCTTTTAACTTTAACTGTCATCCTACTGCTTTTCTGTTTTTTTTGTAGCTAGATTAAAGAAATAGAGTCTGACTCAGACAGAGGGCAAAAAAGTACTTGACTGCCAGTGAGAAGAAATGTTGGTCAGGAGCAATTATTTCCAACCATGCCTCATATAATGCACCTCTGCGCCATGATGTTAAATGGACTGTCAGACTCAGACAGCATAGATGAATCAGGAAACTCTTGATCAGTACACCATTTGGGTTTTGGGCCCAGAAAGGGATGTTGGTCTGGAATAATGAAGGTTATGTGATCAAAAACTTACATTAAGCCTCTTTTCATTGGATGTGAAAAACATCCTTACAGCACCAAGGCTTTTGCGCCTTTGCTTCCATGTTAATTTTTTCACTCCCCTCTCTCTCCTTTTTCTGTTACACTCTCATTTTCTCTCTCTCTCTCACCTCTGTTTGCTAATCTCTTTTCAAGTGCAAACACACCAGTGTCGACCAGCATTGGCTTGACTGCTGCTGAGCTGACGTACCTGTCACTGAGATATAGAGACGTCAGATGAGAATTAAACACTGCTGTCACCAGGATCAGGACTCAGTTTACTTTCATATCCACTATTGTTCAAAAGTTTGGGGTCAGGAAGAATTATTATTTTTTTTTTTTTAAAGAAACACACACGACAGCACGACATTTTGTAAATGAAAAGAAATGTTTCTTGAGCACGCCACCAAATCAGCATATTACAATGATCATGGATCATGCGACTGAAATTGTTGCACAAAATGTAGCTTCACCATGACAGAAATCTTACATTTTAAGATTAATTTTTAAATGCAATAATATTTCACAATATTACTGTTTGGTAAAAAAAAAATGCAACCTTGCATTTGACCATATGAGAGACTTCTTTCTTTCTTTTCTTTCTTCTTTCTTTCTTCTTTCTTCATTCTCTAAGTTATAAAATGGAGAGTTTACCTTTGAGGTTATATTTCTCATTATGTTTCTGGTTCTGTTTCCCTTATCCCCTAATTAGCTCTCAGTCTCATCATCGTTTATTCATTAGATGTTGGGATTTCAGCAGATCAGTCCATTGAACTGTTATATTCTAAATCAGCTTTCATCTGCATGACCTCTAGCTGATGTAAACTGTGAAAAGTTCTCGAAGATAGACAAGAAACTTCTCTATTTAGGCACTATTCTTATTTGTAGATAAGAAAGTGGACAAAACTTCCTGTTTGTCTGAAAGACGAGAGCGAGTGAAAAATTACATCCTTAGGCCTAACCTATAAAATATTTGTAGCAGACATTTTTTTGGGGTTGAGGTCTTTGCAAAAATACAGTATAGACTGAAATAACCTTACAATTGCAGACTAAAGTCTGCTGAAAAATAGTTTTAATAATGTATCTTTTTAAATAGGCTGGCGGATGCCTGTTTTGTTTCATGACCGTTGGTTACTGCTAATTTTCAATATTATAATAATTTTAGTACCTTTCTTGAGTCTTTTTGAACAGGTTTATGGACTAATGTACATCATTGAACATGGAAATTCCATGATGACATTTTTAAAGAATTATTAAAATATGTTCTCTGCAAAAAAGAAAAAGAAAAGAAAAACTACCATTATGCAGTGAGTTTGGCCTTCCTGAAATTAATGAAACTTGAATCATGAACTCTCCTTGATAATGTATTATCTCTGGTTTGGTCGGTGTACATAATTGTGATCAATGAACACTCCGTGTCCTTTTTGTAATAAAGAAAGTGGTTTTGTGAGACAAATATTTATGAGGCTCAATACTTATTGTTTCTCTTTTGCTTGTGAAACCAGATGACTCGTGTGGAAGAACTTTTTCCAAAGCTTGAGGTTTCAGAGAGTTTTTATCCTGTGGGAAATAGACTTTTCTTTTATTCCTTGTTTTTCCTTCAGCTGAGGGTTTGTACCTGATAGTGGTTTTTAGGAGCTGTCATGTTAAAATGGGTCTCCTTTCAGCGTTCATCTCATCTTTGAAATGTTCTTTTAAGTCGCTCTTGTAGTTGCAGGGAGAATAAATTGTGATGTCAGCCACAACATCTTCTATGGAGGATAACTTATGAAATAAAAATAAATTCAACTTTTTTAATTGGTCCTTAAAGGTTTAGTTTTCTCAAAAATGAAAATCATTTACCCATTTTTGTTTATCCTTGTTTACCATATGTAATGCACTCGTATGTGTGTTAATATGTAAAAGCCTGAATTATCTCTGTTTATCATATAAAGTAATCGGATCCATTCAGAAGGCATGGATAAACTGCTTGATACATATGGATTTGATTTACGTTGCCTTTATGAACTTTTGTGATCTTTTAAGTTTTGGTTATCCTGACATTTAGTGGAGGGACAGAAACCTCTCAGGTGTCATTAAAAATATCTTAATTTATGTTTCGAAAGATTAACCAAAGTCTCATTGATTTGGAATGAAATGAGAGTGAGGAAATGTAATTTTGTGTTAAACTATCCCTTTAAGGATCCCTAAGTTAATCTTAAGGTTGAAATTTGAGAATTAAACTGGAAAGTGCAGGATGTACAAAATGACATGCGCTATACATGCTATGAAGTGGCCCTTTTTCTCACCAGGAGTTGAGTCACCGTGAAAAATTTAGAAATTCTCTGGACAGCTGGAGAACTAACACTTGCCCGCAATCGCTGCTTCTCACCCTCCAGCCTGTGGGAAAAGCAGCAGTGCTCTTCCTTCAAACCCCTCTCTTGTAGGGTGCCTCGTCTGGTAAGGGGTGTGGTTGTGGTGACCGGCAGAAAGCACCTATGTGGTAAGAGTGTTAGTCAGCGTTCCCGTGAGCTTGAGTGTTGCTCTGCGTTCCCGGACCGGACACTGATGTGTCTATCCTGGTTGACCGTGTCATCAGTATGCTGTTCTCCTGTGGCTGTCTATCATCTCTGTTGGATGGCCATACTACACTGTCACCAAAGTGGGTGAGGCGCTGCAGTACTAGGAGCCAGGCTCGAGTTACTAATATCGGGGCGCCAGTCCTTGTCAGGATCTTCTCTTCCACCCCATCCAATTGTTTATTAAATATGTGAATACACAGTGTGCCCAAATTGCATTTGGACACTTAAGCCGCACTTAAAATGGCTAAAGAATGTCCAACGCTATCTCACGACCAGTTCGTACAAATTCGTACGAGTGATGGTGGCTAAAAGGTGGCTAATTCGGGTAGGTTAAGAGGCGGGGTCAGGAGTAGATCATTCGCACAAATTCATACGAATTTGGTAACTCGTAAATATGTATGATTTAGCAAAAATCGCATCGTCGTATGATTCCGTGCTATCATATAGTTTTTCTCAAAACTAACTTTGAGTCCCTATGCAGTGATTTTTAAGGAACTGATTTTAAAGTGATTTTTAGCAATGCGTGACGTTGGATGCACTGATATAAAAATTCATATGTAATATGTTAAACAAATATTTTACGAAACTGTTGTAATTACTTAAATTACTTACTTAATGACGCACGTTAAACTGCACAACAAAGCTCTTACTGTATTTATATGATCGTGTCTGTATTAGTGAAAGCAGAGAAGGCAGAAACTGCGTTTACAATGATAATATTTTCATCCTCGCGATTGACATACTGTCATCTGCTTGCTCGATGCTCATCACGGCAACACTTTATGTGATGGGAATAGATGTAAATACTTCATAAACATCTCACGATTCGTTAATCTCGATAGCTGTTATAGTAAAAACGTATAATAGCTGTAGTGAAATTATTTGAGTTTTACATGTAAGACATAGCTATTTCATAGGCAAGCATGTCAGCCAATCACAGCAGAGGCTGGTTACACACAGCAGACACGCCCCTCCAAACAAAGTGTTCAAAGCAGAGGCTAAAATCAGGCTAGGAAAAATGCCTTTTATTTCTAAAATATGACTATTTTGGATCTAAAAAACATACTAACATTATAAGGGCAACATTATAAAATAATTTTAAAAACCATTCTAGGGCACCTTTAAATATCTCTAGATATTTCTCAACTCCTGGAGCTTTGTAAGTGCTAGCTATTGACTTCATTTACAATCCACTCACGTAGTAAATGTGGAGATATATCAGAACTAGTTTTGACTTCGTAAGCTCTGAAGGCTTTTTACATTTATAATGTGCTCACCAGGGCTCAGAGGTGAAGAATGTTTGATCCGCAGACTTGAATTATTCTCCTCCAGACTTTACTATCCGTCTAGCTCATGTCTGCATGGTAGCTGAGGGCATTCTGAGTATTTCTAACATTGGGTCCTATCCAGGCATAACAACAATTACATCAACACTGCATTCAAAGCTAAAAAAAATATTTAGAATGATTGAAACATTACTACATTTTATTGTTTTTGAAAGAAGTGTCTTATGCTCACTAAGGCTGCATTTATTTGATTAAAAATACAGTAAAAACAGTTATATTTTTTAATATTAAAATTTTAAATAACTGTTTTCTAATACATTTTAAAATGTAATTTATTCCTGTGATGGCAAAGCTGTATTTCCAGTATCATTACTCCAGTCTTCAAATCATTCTAATGATTTGCTGCTCAAGTAACATTTACCAATGTAGAAAACATTTGTGCTGCTAAATATTTTTGTGGAAACTAATAGATTCTTTGATTAATTGAAATTTCAAAAGAACAGCGTTTATTTGAATTGGAGATTTTTTATGTCATTTTTGATCGATTTAATGTATCTATGCTGAAGAAAAGTTAATGTCCCAAATGTCCTGTCCTGGATTTTCTTATCAAGTTGTGACTGGATATGGCCCTGTAAGAGTTACAGGGCACTCTTTCCTCTGATTCCTTTTTCTTGTTATTGTGTCTTGCATTCACTGTACTGTCACTCACTTTTTTGTTTGGTTCCTCTCTCCAATGTGTCTCCTCTCTGTTTGAAGCTTTGGTTCTTTTCCCCAAGTACCATGCTTCCCTTAAATGCACATTAAGTCACCAAATGCATCATGTAAATGTCTGCTTGGGCTAGTGGCTCTCTTCCAATGCTTTCTGGGATCCCTGTCAAAAGCTTCTGCTCACCATTTCTAAATTCTATTGGAGTGCCCGATGAGCTTGTGTGAAGAATGAGAGTAAGTGCAAAAGAGGAGGAATGGAATACAATGAAAAGATGAACAAGCAATATGATAAATCTGCTGTAAAGAATGAGGCTGGGGTCATCCGGGTCCCTTTACTTGTAAATTGAAAGCATCATGGATTATGTTAGTTTGCACAAAATGGATACGTATCTCTATCTCCTTTCCTTTGACTTCTACAATCAGTAGAAAGTAAATGCACAGTGGATGCAGTCATTTCTGTTAGTGCAGCAGCTGTTGCACTGAATCACGATTATCAGTGCTGTGAGTTTTTTTTTCTCCCAGAGGCTTCTTTGTTTTAGCAAAGGGCCTTTGCTGATTAGCTGTTTTGTCGGTAAGGCATTCATGCTGTGACATCTTCATATGAATGTGAATAGTTCGCTTTATTGTTCTGTCTTGACATGGTTTCAAAACAATAAACTCTAATTAAGATTTAATAACTAACGTCTGGTTTCCTCCTGATGCAACAAAAATTTGGAGTACAATCTATAATCTCTCTGTCTCTCTTTTGGGGTGTATTCATGTTCCCAAAGAGAGCTTTGGAAAACATTTTAGAGGAAAAACTGGATTGTAGAATTAGGTCAATTGGTTTCTTTAGACTAATTGTAAGAAATGAAAAATAACAAGTGTGAGATTTTGTTATTATTAAGTGTGAGTTTTAATGTTACCAAGTAGGAGGTGCTCTTTGTATTTACACTTCTATTAATCATTTAAAAATAAAATTGGTAAAAGAATTAGCAATGATTCATTAGTATGATAATGATCAAAAGTGACCATAAAGATATTAATATAATTCATATATTAAGCAGCACAACTATTCATAAACAACAACATTAATAAACAACAACAAATGCTTCTTAATGAGGTCATATTAGAATGATTAGAACTGAAAATTCAGCTTTTTTCATCACAGGAATAAACTGCATTTTAAAATATATATTACATTTTTATTTAAACTGTAGTAACATTCAACAATATTACAGTTTTTTTTGTGTATTTGTATGTAAATGTAGCCTTTGTGAGCATAAAAGACTTCTTTCAAAATCATAAAAAAATATATTTTGACCCCAAATCTTTGTATGGTAGTGTTTCTATCATTCTCATTCTAAACTGTATATCCATAGGATCTATAAACCTTTAAACTTAAACATTTTAAACAAGGCTTCAAACCAGTATTCAAAATAGTCTTCTAGTTTTGTTAAAAGTTAATTCCGCATCTGCATCATTCAAAATCTGCATTCCCTTACCTTGATTCAATTAAGGAAATTAATTTTATTTTAAAAGACATTCTCGACTCAATTCTAAATAACACCCAACCCTGGTTCTTTTTTTTTTTTTTTTTGTAGGTTTTTTTTTTTTTTTTTTTTTGGTCCAGGAACGTTTTTCGTCCACCTTTACGACACTTAAAATCAGAGGGAAATGATAGGTTAATAAGAATGTCTGATAAGAACTTACCCTTAAATCTAATTATTGAGATGTTGTTCAAGGACAAACAAGGATCCAGGTAAGATTTGATGTCCTACTTAAATCACCGTAAAGCTTCTTTATAAATATGCTTTTGGCTTGCTTTTTATTGTTTTTGTTTGTTTGTTGTGTTGTATAGGCAATTACATTCATGTGTGTGGTAGTTGAAAAAATAAAACCATGCAATTTGTATAATAGTCATCATGATACTGACATTGATTCAGGCCAGGTTTCTCTTCTTTGATAATTGTATGCTGCACTCCCTTCCATTCCCAATCCCTTACTCTGAATATGAATGAATCATTTCATGTCAATTTTACAACATTTCGCTGAATTGTTACCTTCAGTTATTAAAACATCCGTATTTACCCTCCTTTTGTGACGTCCTTCTCGCTTTCCCCTTTGCGGCTCTGAAGGGTTAAACGTGCATCCTGGTCACCGTGTGAAGGAGTTAGTAGCCAGTGAGCGTGTAATCCTTCCTTTATTAATGTTTCGTTGTCACTGGGGTCAGGTTCTCTCTTGCAGCGGCAGCTTTTGAAAGTCATTACTCAAGCTGAGACAAACAAAGCTCACGGCAGGCCTCCCTTTGGCAGCTTGTGCACAGTGACAAGACCGAGCCTGACCGCTAACAAGGGAGGGCTCGCACAAACTCCCAATTTACCTTCCAAAGGGAAACTTTTTCGGTTTCAGGGTTTCCTTAATGAGCTGTACTGTATATCAGTTCTTCATCCCTCAACTCGTAATTGGGCCAAGTATAAGCAGACCAGCACGTCGTGATTTATTGCTCTACCTGGCAAAAATAACAAGGGAATCTGTTTTCTTTTCGTGGATCGTATGTTGGAGGTGTTATTTCTAGGAATCTTTTTTTAAAGCTGACAACAACAACAACGTATAGCCCAGAGTCTTGACACTATATTGAAAAGCACTGTCAGATGTGACAGGACACGGGTGCGACTTCTCGGCGTGACTGCTAATTAAACATGGAACGAATGCATGCCATTAAAGCACCGAGAGGAGAAGGATAATGAGGCTGCGGCATCGTCATTCCTCCTGCTCCTGCCAGTAGAGCGAGTCTCAGAAATGTGGGTGGATGTTGTGTTGTTCTCCAAACAGTGTGTGTTTGCTTTTCATGCGCTGCGTTCTCCGTAACAATGTCTGCATGATAATTACAACATTAAGCGGAGATTAAGACAGTTGTTGCCTAACAATTAAAACATAATCTTCTAGGAACGTTCATCTCAATTTCTATACAACATTAGCCATCTCATACTAACTAACCAGGAAGGTCCTATGCTGTAAGAAGACTCCCATCAGACATATAATATGTTTGTATGGGCGTCCGCACTGACTGAGTGATGTGAAGGTGTGAAGGTTTCTGCTTTAACCCCCACCGGCCTGGAAATAGAAACGGCTGGCAAATTAAAGAGAGCAGGATCATGTGTTTATCAGCCTATTAAATTGTCATTAAAAAGCCGTCTCTTTGCTACGGTCCACGCTCTTCCTGTCATATTGAGTTCAGTCCTACTTGACAACCAGCTACGTCAAAGCACTTTGAAAGCAGACGATGTTATTGAGAGGCTCTGTTTGGGGACACTGAAGCTCAAGAGTGTTACCTTCTACGATAAACAACTTCAGTGTGTCTGTACTAAGCTTTGGCCATGGAAAGTCAAGGGTGCCCATGCTTCTCTGGGGGAATATGTTCACATTAGGAATTTTGTGTTTTTATGTTTTCATCTACTGGATATTGAGGTAATTTCATGCCTTTTTTTTATAAAAGTGTTTTGTTTTGCCACAAAGTGTTAGTTTTCCTATATTTGAGCTGTTAGTTGTGCAAATCATCACATTAAAGTGATGGAAAAAGTGTGAAGCACTTGAAACCCCTTGAAAAGTGCTTGAATTTCAATCTCAAAAGGCTGTACAAACCTTGAGATGAATCATGTAAAAAAGGAAAGATTTTTTTCTATTTTTGCCACACTGCCATGGTTACAGTTAGTGTACATTAAATCTATGGTGAATGTTGGTGATTTGTGTACTGAAATGCCTTCTATAACTTTGTTCATGGCACGCCTGCTGGCAGTGCGAATGCAACTAGGAAAATGGCCCTAGGGGAAATTTAGCTCTCAGGGAACCACCCTGGTGGCTACTTCCTATAACTAAGCCCCTAATGTTTCTCCTGGTTTCCACGTCAGCACCGTTTGATCTGATATGCAACATGGCATCATAACGTTTGCGTAAACATACACGCCACTTTCAAGTCAAGTGGCGTGTTATCTACATGCATTTTGAGCTATCCGCGTGTATGTCTATGCCGTTAAATGTCCAAATGATTCCGCGTGTATGAACATGTCCGAACGAAAAAAATAGTTTTCTACTTCTGGGGAGCGATATTTTTTTTCCTAGGATGGTAGTGGAAGACTCATAAGTGCTATTAACCCCAGTGATGGGTAGGTTTAGGGATGGGGTTGGGGTAGGTCATATATTTATACAGTAATGTAACGTTAAGTCAACGGCGTTCATAAACACGCTGAAAAGCGA
>JAOTRC010000039.1:13440720-13462513 GCA_027497675.1 Cyprinella lutrensis
TTGGGTTAAAAATGTAATGTAAAAATTTAACCCAACTGCTGGGTTAGTCCATATTTGACTCAACATTGGGTTAAAACAACCCAGCATTTTTTAGAGTGTACGCCCCAAAATGCGTAACACATCAGTATATATATAGAACTGAACAAATCGACGATGGAATATAAGTGATTGGCCAGAGAATGGCTTATGGGGATATAGAATTACAAAATGCAATATTGACTTCTTTTAAACTAATATAATGGTTTTGTGTAATCTTCATCTGGGGCATTTGGGATTTTTTTTCTCAGCAAATGAATTAGATTTAGATTCTACAATTAGATTTAATTGTTAAATGTATTAATTAATCAACATATGCATTTAATTTGATACATTTTTAATCAGTTGGCAGGACCTTATAGCGATGCATTGTATGGTGCCATGATCCTAACATTTGCTAAACAGTGTTCTGGTGTTTAACGTTGACATAGTTGACATGCAATAGTCTTTTCATCCCTGTTGTGACGTAAATCGAAGTAAAAAAGTTTCTCGAACTAGGAAAAAAAAATTATTTTGTCATTCGGGAATTGATTGGATGGTTTTGATTTGCTGTTGCTTTGATGTCATGTGAGTGACGGGTTGTCCTGCCCTCGCGCCAGTAAACCTGTCATCAGAGAAGAGAAGAGATGTTTCTGCATGAGGGAGGAAAAAACATGATTACAAGATTATGAGGGCACATTTGAAAAAAAAAATTATATATATATATATGTGTGCACGGATATATAATTTATTAACACTGCAATATTCCATTAAAAATAAGACTGGACTATTTTGATTCCATGGTGACTTTAAAGATAACATGCTGGTTATTTATTTTTCTATCTATCCATCTTTTGCTTTATCTGTCAGTCTTTATCCATCTATCCATCTCTGAAATGCAGGCACATTTGTCCTGGCCTCTTCTTACTGTTATCTTGTCTCCTCACTTTCTGTAAGGATCTGTATAACTGTGCACCTCCTTTGTGCCCCATCCTCCTCCAGTCTCAGAGTTCTGTCCTGCACTTGCTGTGCCATAAATCAAAGCACTAAGCATAGCTTTGAAAGCTGAAATTAATCTCTGAATAACTGCTTTCATGCCGCTTTATAATTTTTCTAATCATTTGGAGCGAAGAGCACCTTGTGATTGGACCAAGGTACCAATCACTGTCACATAGCCAATGCCAAACGCACGTTGTGGCGTTATAATGTTAGTGGGGTGCAGGGGCAGAGGGGTTACCGTGCTTCAGCTGGCAATGGCATCCCAACACTGTGCAACTGAGACCTGCTGAAAATTGATGGAATGAAAACATTATTATTCCCTCAAATGCAACAAATTTAGCTGAATTCTCCGCTTATTAGACTAAATGTGCCTTCAATAAGACCAATACACCATGAGCATTTCCATATCCTAGAAAGCCAGTGCACGTGTAGTGGAAATAAATCTTGTAAAGGTTAAGAAGATCATTTTGATAGGTCATGGCAGTGGACGGGTGACACCACTCCAATACCTTTGGAATCCCACAGAACTGATTTGGTGTTAATTGAAGACTCAGCGTGGTGCTGGGGTGTCTGGGATGATGGGAAGGAGACAGGTGTGATGAGCCCGACTCCTGTCAGTGCAAGAACATACTCAGCACCTGCAGAGCCATCGAGAGGCCCGGGCACTGTTACAGCACGTCCTAGAACAAGCTGGCTGGCATAAGCAGGCAGACAGGTGTGACTCTGAAGTTGAAGCGGAGGGCCGTGGAAGTATTAACCCCTTGCTCATAGGATTTCCCAGCATTGCACAGCTCTGCCTGTCTCAGCGAATCCACTCATATGCTAGCACTGACGAACCCATATATCCTTTAGCACCCAGAAATGGTTTCATAATCCAAATATTAGCCATGACCTGTGGTAAATATTTACCTGCTATATGCTGTTATATTTTGTTTATATTATTTTATAATTTACTTATTTTGTTTATATTAAGTAAGTAAATTATGCTTAATCATAATTGCAGCCTTATTCCCTGTAGTCTGGGAAAGACCAACTAAACTAAAGTTGAATGTTCCTCAGGTAATATTGTTCCAGCTTTTTGGATAGTACAGTTCCATGCACAGAGCTTGAAGTCAAGGAGGCTGCAATATAATAATTAGTTACGCCAACAGTGGAGGGGGAACCACACTTAAGGTCTTTAGAATGTAACCCTGGATCCAGAGCGAGAGCCGCTGGTTCCATAGGCACCCACTTGGCAAGGTGACACTCTTGCATTTATATTGTTCTGCAGCTGAGGACAGGAAAGTCCTGGCCGGCCCTTTAGTGTTTCTAGGAATTCTGCCATGATTTGTCAGCCATTGTGAATTGTAATCAAATAAATTACTCAAACGTATAAGATTCCTAATCCAATGTGTGCTTGATCCTCATGTTGTAAGTCACATAATAAGTTGTCCAGTTATGTAGAACATCTGCTGGAAAGCTTCTGTCATTTATGACACTTTTTGGTAACACTTTATTTTACAGCATCCTTGTTACATAAGATAAGGGACGGACTGTGACTAAAAGACGGCCCTGGACTTTTACTAGGCCAGCTACAGCTAAAATGTTGAAGTTAGCTCTTTTAACTACTGTAATCATTAAAAAATGTAGTAAGCTGAATATCACTTCCAAACATCATCCCTTGCAAGTAACTTGCAAAGTATTTTCTGATTAATTCGGTTCGGGAGTAGTAGTGATAAAAGCCCGCACTGAGAATTGATTGGTCGATTGAGTCCTTACGCGCGCTTCGTGAGGCACACGTGCACACTAGCACACACACTCAAGGGGCGAGTTGCATAAACTGCTAAGACTAGTCTTACAAGTTAGTCATCCAATTTTTTTCTTCAAAACTGTTCATAACTTTTTAAAGTTAGTTACTAGCCTGGCTAACGCCAGACCACGTATCATTGAGAATGAAACATGGCCTGGAAACCATATGTTCAATTTCTCGTATTTGAGGCGTGGTTTACGAATGCCCAGAGGCGTATTATTGGGTGCTACGAATGTCTATCAAATGCGCCTGTACGTCTATCAAATGCGCCTGTGCTCCCTCCCCGTTCAATGATTGGTTCCCTTTTTCAGGGTAAAATTTGGTTCATGGTATCCAGATAGCCTAGCAGCACGAAAAAAATCGCGCTGCGGCAAGGCAGAATGGGGAAACCCAGGCTAGTTAGTTTCTTTAAAACGTACATTGGTCTAATCTGATATCGAACAGCAAGACTGATTACCCCTAACTAACTCCTAGGTGGTCAAACTAGTTCTTAAGACATTGTCTTAACATAATGCCTATGTTTATGCAACTGCCCTAAGGTCGCTAGCTTGCGCGCTACACATGCGCTCTCTAGCGAGCGCTTTAGGTTCCGGCAGATTTTAACTAATTTGCAGGCATCAGGGAGCTGCTATCAATATGCGGGAGACTCCCGGAACTTCCGGGAGACTTGGGATGGCTGCACACCAGTTAGTGAAATTCAGCTACAATAGAGTTAAAAAAAATGAGATTAAAGATAAAAAAGAAATGAAATATAAAAGGATGATCATAAGAATGAAGAACAGAAATAAATGAGCTAATCACAGAACAAACATGCAACAAAATGAAGAGATAATAGGTCTTTAATCCAGAGAATGTTGTTTTGTAACATTATAATGGTGAGATTGGAAAATGACTCGAGCGGGATCTGAATTTGGGTCGTCCGCACAAAAGCACCATCATGCAACGTGTTGGCACACGTGAGCCATCCACCAGGCCTTGTCCCTGCCTGAACTTAACTTTAAAAAAAAATGGAGGACTAGAATTTCTGGCCCCATCCGTGGTGCAGTCTTAATAGTGGTTAAGTGCTCAGAGTGCTCCCGTGGGGATGCAGGTTCTGTGTCATTTTGCCGTAGTAGATCCCAAGTGTGCTAGAATACAGTGTGAGTCAGAAGCATGCTAACTATAATCTGGTTCTGAGGTTACTTGTTTCATGGAAAATAACTTCATTAATGTTCTATATACAGCAGGTTTGTTTTTCAGGCTAAGAATTGACCAACACAAGAATAAGTATTTCGTTACATGCATTTGGAACTGTGCATGCATCTCTTCTCTTCCTCCAATGGCTAATGGTGTTAGCAGCAGGCAGGCCTCTTTATGTCTCTCTGCCCACAGAAGAATCTTGATGCGTTTGATATTCTCCTAACAGCTGCCGGTGACAGAACGGGGAATGCTGGGATTGCTATGTACAGCTGAAATGTCAGGAGGCCTCCTGTACAGAGGGTGTTATTTATAAGGCTTAAAGGAAAGCGGAGAAGATCTTCTGGGTGTTAGAGCTTAGTTACGCAAAGAAATCAGCTCCATTACCTCTGCTTTTTTTTCTTCTTAAAATGTTGGTTGGTTTATTTGTGCAGATAAAATGTAAACATGGCACTGATTAACACAGCTGTCTGTCAATATAACCCACACACCACCATGTGTGAATTTCTGGAAAGATAGCCGTTGGATCATTTATAAACACAGACACTAGGTGTCACTATACTGATTTAGTTTTCTGTTTTGTAATTCACACAGGTAGACGGGATGGTAGACTAGCAGTTAAAATGTTTACACAACCATGGACTTGATCCCAGGCAATGTGGGAAGTAATGAGTGTGATGTTGTTTCTCATGATCATTGTCCTTAAAGTAGACCTTTGTTTATTGTGGATAGTAATAATAATAACAATAATATATATTATAAATTAATATTATTAATAATTGATAATAATATAAAATATTTTTTCCTGGATCAAGAAAATGCTCAAGTAACAAAGGATCTAGGAATGACTTCTGGTATCCTCTCTACTCAAAAAGCTATGATGTTATCCTGGTTTTGTTAAATCTACTCCTGAGGAAGTTATTTGAGCTAATGAATCTTTTTCTATGACAACTCGAGTGACCAGCTTCATAGAATGGAACAGTCAAGGGTTGGGTCAAATTGTCAACGGGTAACTGTACGAAGAATTTGACCCAGGTCAGTTTATGGAATTCAGGGCCTCTGCAAACTTCTGGGGGCCTAAAGATGATTTATACTGTATACAAGCTTTAAAATGAGAAATAACTTGATTTTTAATGTTGTTGTTGTTGTTTTAGCTTTTGATTGTTGTGATTCACCTCCTCAACAATTATGCGTGTGTATAAGAATAAAAACCTCTATATATGAGTTAGTCTAATTTTAAACGTGATTTTTAGACCTTGAAAAGTCATATAAATTAATGAAATTTGTATGGGCATTTTGAAGTTAGGGTAATACACATTTTTTCTAGTTATGCAAAGATCTGAAAAGCCTTGTCAGGTAGAAAAATAGTCAAAATAATCTTTTTAAAAATCCCTATTTCTCCATATCCAGCAAATCACGAATGTGGAATCATGGATTCATGGGAACAGGAGTCATGGGGCCTTCGAATGTTCTTGTAGCGCACCATTTGGGGTTTGTCTTCCTTAAATATCAAGTTCATTTGCCGGTTAGTTTGAAACTTTCTAGAGCAGAGAGGAAGCTTTGTGCACTCCAGATATTAGTGTTGTTATGCTTTGGGTGCAGTGCCCTAAAACACTGCCTTATTACTTTACTCCCAAAGTGCACCCCATGAACTCTCGGGAGCCGTTTATCACAGGGGCCTGGCCCTCCAAGCTATCTCTCCTCTCTCTCTGCCTTCCTCTGCACGTAAACAAAGTCTTGATCGAGCAATTTGAACTTCATCAGTGCTCTAGCTAACTTTAGCGTTTCTGTTTGGGGGTGGGAGGGGGCTTCCATTCCCATAATACAACTTGCTCACCCCTACGGACATTTGACACAGTTGATCCCCCTCCCCTCCGCATCGGTGCGTTCAGCCCCCTGCTCATCAGGACAGAACAGGCTAAGAGAGAGAGAGAGGGGACTGGTCCGGTAGGCAGAACCCAAAGCGGCTCATGTTTCGCAGGGCTGGGAACCCGTTGGCTATGGACTTGAGTTGAGATTTTGTGTTTTGTAGTTTCGAAAGGCAATCAGGAGGCTGGCGGCCTGGCCTCTTTGGTACAATGCTCCTGGATTCCAGCTGTTACAGTAGCAGGCACGATTCTAGGAATTGTTCCAGGCGCCAAGACGCATCCACCTTACATCCCTGGACAAAGCCTGGCAAATGGGAGTTTTGAAGTGAGTGGAACAAGAGCGTACGAGTGACTCTGGCTCGAACGGAGTTCTCTGCAAGTTCCTGAACGGAAGCTGATCCTCCTGAGGACCTACTGTTGGAGTAGCTTGTCCGATTTCCTTATTTGGAGGATTTTTCCTCATTTCTCACTCTTTGAATCTTTTGACATTGCCAATATGATGATCAAGGAGGCCTCGTTAAGGGAGGATCCCGACTTGCGGGGCGAACTGGCCTTTTTGGCCCGAGGCTGTGACTTTGTCCTTCCGTCACGGTTCAAGAAAAGGCTCAAGTCTTTCCAGCAAGCCCAGGTCAGTAGCCAAACTCTGTAGTTCAGTAAAGAATGCCATAGCTAACTCTCACATGCCAGACAAGACAAACTATTTACAGGCAGATACCAACATGTTTATTTATAGGATAGTGTAAGGGGGTGAGGCAGGACAGGAATACAGTGTCCAAGTGTTGCGTACAGGAGCTTCAAGGAGGGGGGAGGGATCGGATGGTACGGGCCTGGTTTGAGCCACAGCTGTTCTCTTTAATACGTCCATTTGGTCCTGTCCTGCTTGCGGTAGATTTCTTCAAAATTCAGTCGCACTTCAACAGCTGTTTTTCTGTTCGAGTAACAGTTAGACTGGGCCGTTTAGAAACAAGCGGCCTGATGTGCGCCCTATGACTCTAGGGTTTTACCCGTAGACCAGAATAAGAATAGTATGTCAAGACTATGTATAGAATGTGCTGGACATTTCCACAGCTTGTTATTAGAAGTTTAACCTTGGTCTGACCAGAATGAAGTAAACTGACATCAGCTGTTAGTGCCAGGCCTGTGAATTAGACTGAAAGCATGCAGTGTTTTGGATGTCCCAAGAGTTGAGCCCAAATCACTCTACTTCACAACAATAAAAGTAAACAAACTCCCTTTAAATGAAGCATTTGGCTGATTTGGTGAGGATGAGAAGATTAGGTGGAAAATATCAGCCTCATTTTTTGCTGAGGAGTTCCTGTCATCACATCGGCAGGAAGGTTGATGAGGCCGAAGTTGATTGATCAGTGTGAAAATGCAGAACGAGAGCCAACATCCTCGCACAGCAAGTACCAGAAGAAAGGTTTTCATAAAGATCGCTAGCTATTAAGTTCCCATCTTTAATGTCACAGAATACTTTAAAGGCATTGTTTACGTGTTCATTTGATGCCGCATATTACTATAAATACTTCTGTAGAGATTGGATATGATGCTGAAGTAGATGCTTATGAGAAGATGTGTACTAAATATACAAAATATGTGCTTCCTTGATGTCTTCTCAATATTGGTTGAAGCTCCTGAAGTTTTCTTTGTATTACATCTTGTCACGCAATGGCGAACATGGTATATTTGCAAATTAACAACCACTGTTTACACCATTTTTCATATTTACTGTTTGCTTCTTGCACATCTTCAGGTGAACTTTGTTTTTAGCTTGCCATCTTAGATCTGTTTTATTCAGCTGAATTTCTTGTGAAGCAAATGTAGAACTTGGCCTAAACGGTTGTCACACCCATGGAGATCCTTATTCTTTCTCTTATTGTTTCTCTCTCTGTGTCTCAATAGATCCAGCCTGAGAAGAAACCTGGAACACCTCCTCCATCTCTTGCACCTGCACCCTCCTCGCCAACCCCACGGTCACCCAGTCCTCCGCCAGCCAAAGTGGTGGCCACGCCCCCACCCTCCTCCATAAACATTCCACGCTTCTACTTCCCCAAAGGCCTTCCAAACTGTGCAGCCAACTATGACGAGGCCATTGCCAAAATTGAGGCAGCCTTCACAGAGTTCGAGGAGGAGAAAGCTGACATTTATGAAATGGGGAAGATAGCAAAGGTGCATGTGAAATGAGAACTGAAATGAGATTCATAGTCTCTGAACCATTCTCAATAGCCTTAGATTGACAGCTTTGAACATGCAAGCTGACACTTGTTTTTGGAAGTCTTTGGCAGCAGATCTGCTTGCCAAATTGTATCGCCACAGCATTATGATGGATGCCGTCTCATAACAACATTATATTTTATTTCCTCACATTTTGAATAATATTTGGAAAAAAACATATAATGAAGAAATATAAACAAAATAATCCATCTTGGCATTTACACTCTGAGAATCAGATACGGAATCAGAAACTTATAATTTACATAAATATTTTTTTTTGTTTTTACATAATTTAAGTACTATCGAAATTTAATAAAAATGTGTTATCGGCTTTATTTATTTATTTGACGGTGCATTATACAAATTATAAATCAATTAATATCAATTCATTCATTAATGTTATGATTCAATGTCAACGTAATTTAAAATGCAACAAAAGTAATTCACGCATTGCATTTCACAGGCATGCGGATGTCCCCTCTATTGGAAATCACCAATGTTCATTTGCGCTGGTGGAGAGAGAACAGGTTTTGTTTCTGTTCACTCTTTCATTGCAACATTTAGAAAGTAAGTGTCAGCACACACATCACATCTTTATACAGCTTGTGTGGCATTGGATTGCGACTTTCTGCCTTTAATCGTCTTTACAGGTTATTGCACAGCTGCTACGATGATGCATCCAAGTTTGTTTACTTGCTGGCCAAACCAGGCTGCAATTACCTGGAACAAGAAGATTTCATCCCGCTATTACAGGTTGGAACATTGCTCTTTGTAATTCATTCATTCATTTTTTTTACAGTGCAAATAGCTGTGAAAAATAAACCTTTTGGTACCACCTGTATTTGTGCATCAGTGTGATTACTAAAAGTAGACATGAACATATTATAATGAATAAAAGAAGTCTTAGGTAAAGGTGAAATTAAAAATATGCAACCAAAAGAGGATATAAATGGTGCAGATTGAAATGGTGAAGAAATAGTCATCTCAATCATGTTTTTGTTTTGTTTTTTGATTAGGACATTGTGGACACTCATCCAGGCCTGACATTTTTGAAAGATGCTCCTGAATTCCATTCCCGGTACATCACAACAGTAAGCATATTTATGAAGGGCTCAATCACACAGGCACACGTTTCTCATGGGGATAAGATTATAGGAATGTTGATTTTTTTTTTGTCTTTGGAACATGTTGCTAAATTCTAAATATATATATATTTTTGCATCGTTTCACAACTTTTTGAGTGTCAGCATCTGTCAACTGGAACATGACTTTGCTTTGTCCATGGCTAATCATTTGCACATGGAATCTCTATATGTAGCTTTGCTCTAGTGTTTCAGTTCTGAGTCTGAAAGCCTTGTTAGCTTGTTTAGGTGTTTACAGTAAATCCGATCCTGAGCTGGTGAAGCGTTGAAACAGTGAAACATGGAGTGCGCCTGTCTGTCTGTCTGTCTTTCTGTCTGTGGGACAGCTGCAACACGTGCTGCGAAGGGAGATGGAGGGGGTGGGTAGGGCAATGGCGTCAAAGTGGCCTGACATCACGGAAACACGGATGCCACCAAAGGTCTTGCACAACCCCATATTTAGACACTTCCTTGCACTGGTGCACTGGCTGACACACCCCGGTACCAATTTCTCCTATGAGGACTACCAGAAAATGTTAATCCACACTGATGTCACTGTTTCTCTTGGAGCCTGAAGCATGGGGCCTTTGTCACCACAGTGCTAGATATAACCCAGTATGTCTCCATCAGACATCCATACCTACAGGCCGAAAGAACTTCTGGATGGAATGTTCAGTAATATTTTAATACAAATGGAAAATTCTGTCATCATTTACTCCAAAGCTGTATGACTTGAGATTTCAGAGCTGTGATGGATGAAAGGTGTAGAATCCAACAGTTGTATAAGCTTAACTTGGGCTGTTCCACTACACAATTATCGTGGCCAAAATAGTCACATTAGCAATATTATTGCGATATCTATTGAAATTGTGAATAAATAAATCAATAATGCTGTCAGTCTTTATATACTGTATATACAGTGTCCCGCTATCGTTTGTCATCTCCGACAGTTTTTTGCAACAGTAGCTACAAACTGCGTCATCTTCATCATCATCTTTTTCTGTTTTGTGATGAGTGCTAACCAGCGTTAAAGGGTTAGTTCACCCAAAAATGAAAATTATGTCATTAGTGACTCACCCTCATGTCATCCCAAGCCAGTAAGACCTCTGTTCATCTTCAGAACACAGTTTAAGATATTTTAGATTTAGTCCGAGAGCTTTCTGTCCTTCCATTGAAGATGTATGTACGGTATACTGTCCTTATCCAGATAGAAAATAAAGACATCCTTAAAGTAGTCATGTGACATCAGTGGGTTAGTTAGAATGTTTTGAAGCAACGAAAATACATTTTGGTCCAAAAATAACAAAAACTACGACTTTTTTCAGCATTGTATTTGCAGGAAAATTTCTGCAAATGCATATTCAATAAGGTCTGCAAAAAATAACACTGTCCACGCCTCTTCAGCATGCATTTTTTACCGCATGTCTTTAGTAAATCCTGACAATAGTTTTTTAATGCCAGAAGAGTTAGTAAATCTGGCCCCGAGGCTTTATGTATTTGGGTTTCATGATTATTAAGATATACAACATGTAGAGAACATCTTAAAGTAACCGCTTCAAAGACTCTTTTTGGATTATGTCCAAAGCTGTAAATTCTTTTATTATCGATTGTTCCAAGATGGAGTGTTTTGGAGATTAAGCAAACACTTTAGTCGTCTATGTCTTTTAAACTTTTCTTTAGAACTTTTTGACATCCTTAACTCCATGATGTCCTTTCTCTACTCTCCAGGTGATTCAGAGAATATTTTATACGGTCAATCGCTCCTGGACAGGCAAGATCAACATGACAGAGCTCAGAAGAAGCAACTTCCTCCAGGTAAACACTGTCAAATGCCACCATAACTCTAGGCCTTCAATGTGTTGAATTCAATTTTCCAAACTCGAAGGGACGTTTTCATCAGAAGCCACTCTTGCCGTCTCACTAGACTCTCGCCCTGCTGGAAGAAGAGGATGACATCAATCAAATTACAGATTATTTCTCCTATGAGCACTTCTATGTCATTTACTGTAAATTCTGGGAGCTGGACACTGACCACGACCTCTTCATTGACCCCAAGGACCTGGCCAGGTACAATGACCATGGTAAGTACACAGTGAACTTGTTTTTGCAGTAGATGAGCTTTTATCACTATTTAAAAGGTGAATTTACCCCAAAAATGAAAGTTCTGTTATCATTTACTAATTTATGGGTAAACTATCCCTTACATGAACTTGTGAGTCTCATTCAGATTCCAAACAGACTTGTGGACTGTGTTGTTTTGAGAAACGGCTTTTGATGTGTCTCTACTCTGTCCTTCTTTGCAAAGCTTCATCAAGCAGAATCATTGAGAGGCTGTTTTCAGGATCTGTTACAAGGTATAGGACCTGCTGGGGAGAAATAATGTAGTATCTGAGATGTGCTTGGGTGGCTTATGATACGAGTTTGTTCTTTCTTGTAGGGGAAACTCAGTGCAGAGAGAAGGAAGAATGAGCTACGCTGAGTTTGTTTGGTTCCTCATTTCAGAAGAGGACAAAAAGAACCCCACGAGGTAACGACCCATGAGATATCACAAAGATGATTGCAAATTCTAGATCGGTGTTGAGAAAACGTATTGTAATAGTTTTTGGTATTTTACATAAGCAGTAAAAAATTAGAAATGTTGCCTTGGCAACTAACTGAAATAAGTACATTTGAGTTGAAGTTCTAACATTATTAAACTGAAATAACAATAAATTAAAGCTATAAATAAATATAAAAAAACATAACCAAAGCTAATTCTAAATATTAATAAATATGATAATAAATAATTCTAAAACGTTTGTTTTGAAAAAAGTTGTTATGATTGATTGATCAATGAACCAGTCTATCTTTTCTGGAACATAAATAGAGATTGATGGCCTAAAAGGTATTTAGACATTTAAGCTTAAGTTATGACAAAAATATCAAGCAAATATGCAATTTTTTAAAGACAGGTTGTACAAACACTGTGTGAAGTGTAAAAATGCCTAAAAGTGGCCTTTTTAGAGCCTTCTAAAATAACGATAACTCTCTCTCTCTGTTCAGTATAGAGTACTGGTTCCGCTGTATGGATATGGATGGAGATGGTATTCTATCCATGTTTGAACTGGAGTTTTTCTATGAGGAGCAGTGTGAACGCATGGAGGGGATGGGCATTGAACCACTGCCCTTCCAGGATCTCCTGTGCCAGATGTTGGACTTAGTTAAACCAGAATGCCCAGGTAACATATGATCCAGACCCATTCTGATCCTCTCAAAACCATAGCTCCATCTCACTCATGTTATAATCAGTCTAAACAGGAAGAACTTTAGAGGTAGAGGCTACCTCTAAAGTAGAAATTGCACAAATAGTCTTAATGTTCTGTCTGCCAAATGTAAAAATGCCAATGTAAGATACTCATATATTGTATACCTTGAATGCACAGGAATTTGCCTGTCCAATGAATAAATGTATAGTGCATGTAATGTAAACAATTGATGATGTCTCTTGGCAGGTAAAATTACTCTTCGAGATTTGAAGCGCTGCAGGATGGCACATATATTCTACGACACATTTTTCAATCTGGAGAAGTACCTGGACCATGAGCAGAGAGATCCCTTTGCAGTGCAGAAGGTAAGAGTTTAATGGGTTGCATTTACTGTATATCCAGAATGTCATCTATGTTAGTACTCTGAGCATTCTGTAACTGTATGTGTGTGTATCAGGATTTGGATAGTGACGGTCCAGAGCCCTCAGACTGGGACAAGTATGCTTCCGAAGAGTATGAGATTCTTGTGGCAGAGGAGACAGCCAATGAACAGCTACGAGAGGGGTGAGTCAATGCGCTCTGTCATGTAATGAATTCGCTACAGAGTTACATGGCATAGAGATGAGATACCAACTATATGTATTTGAACTTCATGTAGCAGAGGTGAATGAAGGTTAACTGGCGCACGCTTGCTTTTGCAGATCTTTCGACGACGATTACGAGTCCGATGAGCTCACGGTCTCCTCAGACATTGGAAGTAAAATGGATAAGCTGGTCATATCTGATTTATCGGCATAAGTTGACGTTTTTTGTGTACACACCATGACGTTGAATGGATAACCACCACGCCATATTTACCCTGACGTGTCAAAAAGGGAAAAAACGTTTTTCTACGTTTCATTAAGGACATTTGTGTGTGTGTGCATGTGTGCAATAGAACCACATCTAAAACCAAAAGGCTTCAGACTCCCACAAAAAGGCTTTATGTGCAATATGTCTTAACATGTAAATGTAAACTCAATGTTTTTCACTCTCATACTGATAACTACACCCACTCCCAAACTACACTGCCGGCTGGTTCCATCCACCCTTCACAAAGACTTTGATGTGAAAAAAAAGGACTATTTAGTAACTTAAGAATGAGTTTAGAATGTGCTTTAATGTGAGTGAAACTATATGTAATGCTGCCATATATTTTTAAAGGGTGGGGAGGGGAAAACTACAGAGACTTTATACTTGTGTGGCCCGTACTTCACGGAAACTAGTCCTCTCAGATTAAACCAGACATCTAAGTCATGAGATCAGCACATATCTTGTGCTATGCTGTGTTGCACATTATGTTTAAGGGACGTGGCAACGGTGCAAATGTGTTGCTCCCAGTGGTCACTGATGGTATTGCATGTTGTTGCTTAAAGAAAAGACTTCTGTTTGAATTTAATCACAGACACAAAACCTCCTTTTACATATTTCCAGATGAACTGACCAGGACAATCTTAGACTTGAACGTGCTTTTTGGAAACGTCCTTTCTCAGCTATATGATGTTTTTATCTGGGGTTGAAATGGTCACATCTTTTTCAAGAAATGGAAACGTGAAATAAATCTATAAATATATATATATAAATTCATCATACTTTTCATCCTCAGTGTACAGAGACATTTGTCCTATAGCATTTTGTGTATGTATTTAATTTCACCTGTAATCATGCAAAGAGAGCTGTAACATACAGTACTATTTATTTGGCGTGGACATAAACTCACAGTCCCCTTGGTTGACCACTCAATCAAGTCACCAAAATTCAGTGCTTTTAACTAGAGATTCCACATTTAAAGTCAATCATATAATGTGTAATGAATTAGAATTGCAAAAACAACCATCTAATCGAAGTAGTCCCGCCCCAAACGCATGCCATTGGGTTGAAAGCGCCACAGAGCCACAATGTTTACAGGGAAATCAACCTACGCTATCTTACAGTTCTCTGCACATCAATGGAGGGATTGGAGAAATTATTTTATTATCCAAAACGACAGACTTCAGCCTTACTGATGGATCAGTGTTTTACAAGTGTCTCTCTGTGTGCTTGATGGCCAAACCTCCCTCCTCCACTCGATCACACTCTTTGGTTTATGTAATTAGTGTAATATATTTATATATGTGAAGTGGTTTTGTTTGTTTGTTTTTGTTTGGCCAGCCATTTTATGGTTTACCCATAGCTTTTCCTTGTACTGTAGTCTAGCTCCTTTTTTGACCTAGGACATTTATTTTCTATAGCCACTGTAAATGTCTTTGTATTTTATTTTTCCCATGTGATTGACTCTGCCACTGAGTGGTAGGGGACATTTAAATTATGATATATCTCTAACTGCCAGTGTTATATAATGTGCATTAAGCTGAGTGGACAGGGGCTTTATGAAGGAATTCAATATGAAATTGCTGACAGGTGACAATCAACTGGACATTTCTGCCATTTAAAGTCATGCAAGTAGCACTTAGAAAGAAAAAAAAACAGAGCAATACAACTGCTGTAGTGTTACACTTTTATCAGGACTATTAGACATTAAAACACAAAGCTGAAAGGAAACTTGACTAATGCTACAATACTGGTTCATCATTTGTATCACTAGCACATTGAGCGCTATGCAAATCGGATCTTCTGGACAGCTATTGGCAGCTACAGAAGCTGTAAACAACAAAACTTATTAGTGTGCAACTTTTTTTCTTCTTTTTATCTTTTTTGAGTTTTATATCTTTCCACGTGTTCTTTTTTTTTCTTTTGGATCTGATATGCATTGCTTGTAGACGGTGAAAGACAGGACTTTAGTAGCTTGATCTCTTAAGTGCTCTGATGAGATGGCTCTGGTGTTCGCATGAATTTTCTCTTTTTTTTTCTTTTGGAAAATTATGAAAATAAATAAAAATGTTAATTCATGCAATGCCTACAGGCTTTTCATTCAACAGGAGGTGCATGTGCCAAACCTGGTCTTACTTAAAGGGATAGTTCACCCCCCCCCCCCTCTTTTTTTCCCTATCTTTTATCAAATATAGTGGGTTCTAGCCATATATCGTATCATTCACTTTATATAAGCCCATCAGGAATTGGGATCCTAAATCCAATCCATATGTTAGAAACAGCACAATTTGTACACAAAGTACATTTCTTGAAAGTACACATTTTCATGAAATTGGCCAGTCAGACAATTCAATTTTTCAGCTGCACTTTAGAAATCCATTGGAAATGGACAAATTCTTTTGCAATATTAACATATTCCCCTAAAAAAAAACAAAAAACAACTTTTTGTAAAAAGTACTGTAATCTCATTCGGTTTGGGGCATTAAAAGAGTAATAATGTGTATCTAATGTGTCATTTTGAACATAAACCTTCTGGCAAATTCTTTTCATCTGATGTATTGGAGTCTCTGAGGAAAAAATTAAGTTGCATTTCAGAATGATTTTCTGAATTCTGGGCAGGAACTCAAGCAGTGAACTCCTGTAAATCCAGGCCATCTCTGTTTTTCGCTGTGTGCAATTCATTTTTTCCGCTATTTTGGTCTCCAGAGAGGAATCTCACTAAAGAATGTCTTTGGTATTCATTCCATCTAAAACGCTTTTCCAGGTGTCCATATAGGAAAAAAAAGTACATGTTTGTCCTGGTAATGACAAACTGCATTGGGAAATACCGTACGTTATCTGATCAATACAGCCAAACACTTGTGTCGGTCTCTTTATGTTTGTGTCGTGAATTATCATCACTTTCCGTCCGCCTCTTTTCTGGCAGACATGAGGAGACTGCATTACCCTGGTGTAAATGCAGAGTAGAAACACATGTTCTAGCTGTTGATGGGAATGTTTTCAGGTTGATTCAATTGAAAATGCTAAAGGATTCCATACTGGCCAACCCGATCTCATGAGAACACGAAGACATAATGATTTGTAGAAAAAAAAAATCATGAAGGTCCACCCCTAAACCTAACCAGCAGATTGTATGAAAATGTACACATGAGATTGTGTGAAAGTATATTATGTCTGAAGAAAGAATGGACATTCTCAAACACTTTCATATTGTAACTTACAGTAGGCTATGTAGCTGTACGGCCTACCAAGTTATTTGAAAGGACTAATTACAAACAAATGATCTGCAGAAATATCAACATGGTGCATCCACCACTCAAGCCCTGACACTTTGACTCAACATAGACATTGTTGTTTAATCTTTTGGTGTTTTGATAACCACAACATATGTGACACATGAACCCTGATTGTTTTTATGGGTATGGTACTGTGTGTGGTGTTTGTGCTGCTTTTGCAAATATTTGAATGATGAAATTCGTCATGGTTTGCTGTGGTAGGAGGAGCTAGGTATGTGCCTTCTTATGATTAACTTTTCATCTATAAAGACTGCATTATCAGACCTGAGCTGAAGATGAGAGAGAGAGAGAGTTGTGAGTTGTGCTCCACGCCCTTGAAAGTGCTTTCATGTCAGAATCAGTGTAGGCTACAGCCAGCTCTTCCTGTTCCAGACTGACACCTCTGACACCAGGCAACATCAATAGAAGGGAACACCCTATCCTGTATCAAGCTGTCACAGAACACCTGGACACTGCACTGACATTATCCATATTTTCACCACACTATTATTTTATTCAATAAAACATTTTTGGTGCACTTAAACCTCATTATCTGCTTCTGTCATTAATAGGCCTATGATTATTCAGGCTCCAAGCAATGCATTTATGTGGTAAAAACTAGGCTAATCTAATCTGTGAGATAGGTTGAGATAAAAAATACTAGTCACCATGAAATCAAAACTGACCATTTTTAGTTTGTCATTTATTTATTTTTTTTTTAAATGATGTGCCCTCTTAATTTTTATCAAAATAACTTCGCGAGGGCGGGACAACCTGTCAACCTTTTGTTCTTGTTCGAGAAGCTGTTTTTTCGATAATTTTTTGATAAACGCTTATACTTCTGTCTCATGGCGAATATAAAGGGCATATAGCCTACATAAAATTCAAAACATAGCCTACGCTACAGTAGCTCACATAAAAATACAACTTTGACAATAAATAGCCTACATAAAAAATCGTATATGTTATTTCTCACACAATGCTATATGGTTTCAGAAAAGCTGCAAGAAACCTGTGTTTTTCATATGGCGGTCGCAAGTTTGAAACGACATATGACAGAATTAACAATAATAATAATAATAGGCTAATATAAGACTAATGGGCCTACAGCAATTCAAGGAAAAACGGACCTGTTCTTGTGTTACTTAAAAATGCCTATATGAAATCACTCTCTCCAGTCATTTTCCACTGATCAGACATTTGAAGACTCGAGGTTGATGCAAAGGACTTTTTGTAGTGAGGTCATTTCACCATGAAAGAAATATCCAAGAATTCACTTAACCAAATTTGTCATTGCAAGTGACTGTGTTAATGTTGAAAGAATGGCAAAACTCTGATCATGTTTTAAGCCTGAAAGTTTGGGGTCAGTAAGATTTTTTTAAGATCTGCTTTACAGCCGAAACAAACTTTGTTGCATCATTTTATTGTTATCACTGTAAAGCTGTTTTGAAACCATCTGTATTGTAAAAAGTGCTTCATATTATTGGTACACTGGCCTAAATGCCCTACCTCAAACTGTCCTGCTGGTGGCAGCAGACACATATACCGTGTGACTTACCTGCCACTGTCAGCGAAGTGAAAAATGTAGGACAAGGGGCATTGAGTTTGTTCAGCTGTGCTCTTCTGATTTTGAGATTTAAAAAGTATTTTCAGCTACATAATTATGCCATGAGTCATGGGCACGCAGTAGACTTAGAATAGTTTGGATACATGACAGTTTAATGATCCATCTAATTTTCTAAATTTGTCTTGTGATGACAAGCCTGCAGAACGACACAAACACAGGATGGTGCAGCAAACAGTGACCCACAATATAATAACATTGGGAGAACTGTAACCACTTATACACATTTCAGGGGGTCTAACAGTAATATTTAAACTCTCAACAACTGGAAAACATTTTGATCAATGACACTTTTAAAAATAAGGTTCCATTAGTTAACAACATCTATAAACATAGAGCATTAAATTGTTTTTGTTGTTGTTGTTGTTATTGTTAGTTCACAAAAATAACTGAAATTGTAGCTCAGGTCTATTAAATAATATTAACTGACACATCTTTTGATTTTAATAATGCATTAAAAAAAACACTTTACAATTTTTCATTGTTAAATCTTCCTATAGCCTAATATTAACAAACGGAACCTTATTGTAAAGTGTTACATAAACACAAGAAAGCAATAAAAACCAACCATACCTTACTCAGTGTTTACTTAGGATTACTTTTTAATATTTTAAATATTTTTTTTTACTTATTACAAGAAAAAATTCAGTAACATATTATTATGATCACGTAGTCACACAAAAGAGTTATATAGTATTATTTTGACAACATGTAAGTGTTTCTTTACATGTTTTATAAAAAAATCTAATGAGTAATTTTATTAAGTATCCATGAACACAAAAAAATACTATAGGACTATTAGTGAGCTATAGTTTGCTAAGTAGTATTTTTTTTTTTCAAAAGGAGTAGGCTAATCTTTTACAATGATATTAATATGAGAAATGAGTTGCAAAGTTATTGTCCATGTGTCTCCTTGAAAGTTGTTTATCCTATCACTGTTTTATTTTTTATCACACTTTTTTCTTTTGTCAAATCAGCTTAGATAATTTGTGTGATTCAGATAACATAATATTTCTTGTTTATGTTGAATAAACAAATAATCCTTGGACTATTGAACCAAACATGAACCAAAGCATTAGTGATTTTGACGTGTTGTTGCTGTGTCTGTGCATGTGTCTGGTGGTCTTTGAATTGTCCCCTTCGGCTCTGAAGTTCGTTTATATGGTTGCTTACGGTAAAGGGGGCAGGATTAAGCTCACATGTGCTGTGGGACATAATTGACATGGCCGCGGAATCTCCCCCTGACTGAACGCTGCGCTGGTGGAGCAGACTGGAGGGAGCAAGGATTGCCAAAGTTGTGTCTGGGTCGAAAGTGGAGCTCTGGAGTTTCTTTCAACATCATTTTATTGCAGCGAGGTAAGCTTTTCTTATCGCTTACTAGCTCTATATTTGGCTACAGCTCGCGTGTGTGTGCTTTTCCCCAATTAAACGATGAAATTATGTTTATAACGGAAAGTTGCCTGCATTTTTGTGTCTGGATGGCGTTGACGCCGGGAGTCTGGGTTAGTTGGCCAACAAGGAGAGATGCGACGGAAAACTTCATTATTCCGCAAGAAAATGGGCTGTATTGCATGGATTAACCGTTATTTTCCCGAAGATGCTCAAAATTTGTCGCGCAACTTTAAATATTCGCCAAATTTACTAGAAAATTCGTAGTTTGACGTCTTCGTCGTTGAATTCCAACTTTGGATTTTTTTTCATTTATTTAGCGCGTAGGCTACTGTTACTCAAACGCTACAAAAAGTTACACTTTAGCTTTCTTAAAAAGTGTTTTGTTAGCCTATATCCGTGAGTTTTGAAGTGATACCAAATGTTTAGGTTAAATAGGGATGCTGATTTCGCTGTCTTTCCAGGTGTTTACAAACAGTGTTGCAAAACAGTCAGCTGTTGGAATGATGTCGTAGCCTATAAGTTAATATTTGGCAAAGATTTAAGGAAAATGAGTGAATGATGGATGAAGTGAAGGTGGTCAACTCCATCATGCCCTAGTATTCCAGACAGCCTATTCTTCAACAGCTGTGTCTGTTTATGGAGGAAAACATTAGCTGCTGTTGTCCTTGTCCTTGCATATTGTGCTGAAAGTATCTCGACTTCTCGATACTTGTTTCTGTTTTTCTTTCTTTTATTGGTTTGGTTTAATGCAACGCCGTGCATTGTTTTCCAAACATCAGAAGTAGGATACTAGTTGCTCTTTTGTACTGTCAATTAAAGCCCACTAATAATTAGCAGCTCTGGAAAAAAAAAATAGACGGTCGTTTTTAATCTCTTGGATAATATTTTTGGGTACTGAAATGACGCTTCAAGGTAGTTTGTAGCTACCATGAGGTCTACTCCTGCCTGGATCCAGAGGACTTATTGGAGAGAATGAAGCACAATATCTGTGAGAGGAGAAATGTGATCTGCAGAAAATGACGTCAGGTTTGCATTCTCCAGCTGAGTGAGGGATTTCATGACTTTTATTCAAATTATTGCACTGGATCATGAAATCGAAATATCTGCGGGAAAATAAGATGTTGCATTCCTCAGCTCATTGTTTGACTGTCAATGTCTTAAAGCCAGTGTTTCTCAACCAGGGGTCCAGTTGTCAACTTCCCACCTGCTTGTTTTAGGTCCTGCTACTTGCAATCGTTCATTTTATTTACCTTTTCCCCCCCATTTGGACAAAGGTTCTCAAAGGTTGATAATAATTCTTTAAATGCTTGGAAAATGTGCAGCGAAAATAACATTAGAGCAGCACCATGCAGCATATAATTGAGTTGCTTTCAAAACAAAGTAGCTTTATACATTTTTTGTGTTGATATCTGATGGATTGGCTTCAGCAGCAGTTTGGTCAGGTTAGGTGTTGTGCTGAGAGAGCTGGCATGGGGAGTTCAGCTTCCTGATTGGGCATAGCTGCAGGAATGTGCTCTTCCTTTGAGGTCATGGGGCTGTACCTGGTGAGCTGGAGGGCTGTTTCCCAGAGGACAAGTCAAATACTACATATCCCCTCCCCCCTAGTTCTCCATCATTCTGGTTGCAGCTCGGAGCTTTGATGTGTGCTGATTGTTACGCAGTGCAGCGTGATAAAATCTGTTGTGATTGTTCCTAATTGCAGCGGAGATTCCACCTTCTTTTTGAGGACATTTCCTGATTTTCTCTCAATGGTGCCCTTTGAAACGACTTCACATCTCAGGCAATTTGACACCTGAAAGTCCGAACCAAAGTTCACATTTTGATACGTTTTATACTTTTAGAAAGTTTTGGTTTGGTTTCACACTGCAATTACGCGAGTGCACTAAAGAACTTTACATGACATACTTGTGTCCTGTCTTCATTATCTATGTGGGCTGCATCTCTTGACATTGATTGTTTTTGTAAATGGACGTGCGTCTGACCGTCAGCGTGTTGCCAGTTTGGCATCTTCAATTAAAAACCTCATCTCCTCCTCTTCCCATGTGCTACCATGGCTCATTTTTCCTGCCACCTTCCACCGGAACTTCCTGTAAAAGATCTGAAGTCCGAACCATACAGAAATGCTTTCACACTAGAAACCGATCCTTGGTTCAGTTTCATCTGGACTTAGACTACTACTTTTTGACCTAATTTCATCTGTTTGGTCCTGACCGTGGTCCGGGGTAA
>JAOTRC010000039.1:13465323-13484478 GCA_027497675.1 Cyprinella lutrensis
TTTATATTACTTTATATATTTATAGTATTTTTAACATCTACAATTTAAAAAATAAAAAAACTCTGATATCAGTGGCTAATTATTGCATCCATGTCATGCATCCCTAATTTGAATGTATTTATTTTAATAGTAAATATATTAATTAACACAAGCCCTCAATTCCATGAAATGTGCCAGATTTAACCATACTGGCTATTTTTCATCTAGTCCCTGGCAGGTTGATGGTAAAATCCTCTTAATTTGTAATATGCCTAGAAGAACAGTTAAAGATGGAATAGTTGATACCTTTCTCTCAGTGACTGACAATTGTCTAGGCTCTTGTCCGTAAGCAAATGACCAGATATATTCCCAGTACAGATGCTGAGTCTAGTCTACTGTGACATTTTTGTGTGAGAGGGGGAGTTGAGAAGCAGGACCATGTTGTTGCTTTTCCAGGGTGTCTGCAGACGCTGAGCCACACAGAGCCGGCTGTGTTTTGGCGGCTAGCTGTTCTTTCCCCCAAATGACCCGGTGAGGAGCGATGGACGGGTTTCTGTTTAAAGGCTTTGTGTGCAGTGAGGAGGAAGTGGTTATGTTTGTTTAAACTGAGCTGCCCCCTTTGAGCACGCTCAGCCATGTGGGACAAATGAGCAAAATCTGTCCCCCAATTTCAACACCCCCCCCCATTCCCTGTGTCTTCCTCTGACTGAATTCATCACACCCCATTCGGCTGGGGGCTGGGGGAGCCCTGAATGTTGGCTTGGGCATAAGATTCAGCCATACCAAAGTGTTGACTCATTCAGCATTCCAGGACTATAAAATGTCCATCCAAATCTGGACTCTGAGACGAAACTGACCACTTCCGCATTGAATTGCAACCTTGTCTGGAGGATTGTGTGGGGGAAACTTGAGGTTTATGAGTTGCTGTTTTGAAAATCCTTTACTGTAATGGTAAAACATCTAGCCCATGTTCTAATATGTTTGATTCTCAGAGTTTTATTTTCGTTTACCGGGATGCGATGGATGAATGTGTTTCCTTGAGGAAAGAGCTGCTTAAAAATTAAAATTAGAAAGTACAAAGAGTGCTATAAGTTTAAAAAGGGGGCAAATATTACAACAAAAGAATATGAGAGAGGTTTGGAAACCATGTTAAGCTTGTAATGTGTTCTGCTGCCTATAAAAATGGTGTTGGGTAGATGATGCAGTTATTTATCTCTTACACAACTCACCAAGGCATAGAGACTCCGGATAACACAGTCAGAATTAGTTATTTGTGCATTTAATCCTATACAGCCTTAGAAGGAAGATGGAAAATGCTGGAGTACATCATGGTATAGTCAATTGGTTAACAGACTGTCTCTCTAATAGTCCACAGTATGTGAGGATGCATGACTGTGTATCTCAAGTAATAAAGTGCAATATTGGAGTACCTCAAGGAACTGTTTTAGGCCCTGTCCACACTACTGCGTTTTCTTTTAAAAACGGAGACCTTTCGCTACGTTTGCACCTCCCGTCCAGACTAAAATGGAAAAAAACGAAGATCTAAAATGAAAAAGTTTAGAAACGCTGCAGCTCCACTTTGCGTTTTGAATCTCCGGAGGGCGTTTTAGTGAAGATGGGACAATACGGAGGACTTTAGAAATGCTGACGCCTGACGCAAAGGCTCACACTTGGCTCTATGATTGGGTTTCATCAGTCATAACGCATCTTTCCCTGATTCATCAGCCGCCGTTTACACCGGCATGCGCATGCCCAGTGTTGGTGAATGGTCACGTGATCCACGTTTTCAGTCATTTTAATGTGGACGGAGATCAATTCTAATACGCAGATAAAACGCTAGAGTGGATGGAGGTCATATTCGTATTAATTCTCCGTTTTTAAACGAAAACGCAGTAGTGTGGACGGGGCCTTAGCCCCATTTTATTTGCTATTTATACTTCCTTATTTATACTACTATTTAGACTTAGACCTGTCACACTAAGACATTTTCTTGAATATAGGGAGCTATTGGATTGTCGTGAGAGAAACGGTTTTAGGCTAAATGCTAGTAAGACTAGGAAATTGTGGTTGATTTTCAGTAGTTATCCTCAGCAAGTTGTATTAGTAAACATACGGGGGTTGGAAATTGAGACTTTAACATCACATAAGTATCGGGTGTATACTTGAATAACAAGCTAGTTTGGCCTGATAATATGATGCAAGCCTATGAGAAGAGTCATATTTATCTGTTAAGATGACTGAGATTCTTCCGAATATGTTGGGTATTACTTAAGACCTTCTATGACTGTGGTGTCATATCACTATCATCTGTGATCTTGTATGCTGTCACTTGTTGGGATGGGGGAATGTTGGAAAAGGAGAAGAACAAATGACACCCGCTCATAAAGAAGGCAGGTTCTGCTCTCTGTCTATAATGAATCATAATTGTCACCCCCTTCATGAAACAATTTGAGCCCTAGTGAGTAGTACATTTAGCACAAGACTTATTCATCCCCGCTCTCACAAGGAGACATTTAGAAAGTCCTTTTTACCAATTGCTATTAGACTGTACAATGAGTGCTATACAAGGTGATAGATTATAGAACCATGTGGTATATAATCATAATGCCTTGAACTGATACTGATAAATAATGGTTGTTGTGAATGTCTTTTATTTATTATTATCGTGTGGTATGTGCTGCTGTGACATCAAAATTTCCCCTTGGGCATTAATAAAGTTAATCAAATCAAATGTGTGAGTGCAATCCAACCTTCACCCTACTACCTTCACTAGAGCCGTCAATGGATACAGATTTCCTTTCTATGAAAAACTGAGGTGACGCACAGCATATTATTTTTAATATTCAATAACATATTTTGGTCATTTACTCGGACAGACGAGGAAGACTGCTGAGGAAGACCCACTGTAGCTTGATTATAACTGCATATGTGAATGGTCTGACAGCTGTGGATACATTCAACTCTTTTTCTAAGTACCAAGGAAAAGAGAAGGAAAAATCTTGAAGCACAGTCATGTGTATGGAGTGAGTCATTTTCATGTGTTTGTGGGAGTTAGGATGCTTCCTCTTAGCTTGGATTTAAGTGTGCCAAAAAAAAAAAAAAAAAAAATCCTCAGGAGAGCTGAGATCTGCAAGCTGTGTGTGACCTGGCTGTTTACACTCTTAGTAGCGAGGTGCATATTGAAGGTATTTTAGACATTACTGTTTTTTTCCTGTTTGTGGATAGTATGAGTCACCAGCAAGTCTAGACCAACCCACTACAAGAGCCACTGTAGAAATCTTTCAAACTTGATTCTTTAATGTCACAAACTGAAATGTATTCTTCACTTTAAATGTGATTTATAATGGGTTATTCCTTCAGAGCAGCATTAATGGAAACTTGAGTCCGAAACCGTCACATTTAAAAGGATAGTTCAGCTGAAAATTAAATTTGTCATCACTTCTGTCTCGCCCTCATGTTGCTCCAAACCCAAATGTCTTTTAGCTGTCTTTGGGAAAACCAAAGAGGATATTTTTAAGACTGTTTTTGTTCATACAATAAAAGTCAAAGTCCAAAACAAAATAACAATGGACTTTTATTACTTTCATCTTTTGTGTTTCGCAGTCAGTCATACAGGTTTGGAACAACATAAGGGTGAGTAAATGAAGACAGTCACATAATTTTCATATTTACAGTAGGTGAACTATCCCTTTAAGTTGCAAAGCATTTATATTAAAGGACTTATTAATGTTTTAATTTTATTAATTTTATCTTATTGTAGTATGTTAATAATTTTCAGTTATTAAAAAAGTATTTTTATTATTAAAGGTGCAATTGTGGATCTGTTAACAGAAATGCAATATGACATCCATAACTATGTTTTCAGCGGTGTAACAAGAACTTATTAATAAACCGTAAGGTTTTATTACCTTGAATGAGACATTTATATCTACATAACCACAGACACCCCCTTCTATGAAGGTCAACATATTGTGACGTCATGTTATGTCTGTCATTGGAAAGATCCACGTGGTGTCATGAATTATTAAGAGACAGTGTCTTCTCATAGGATAGGAAAACTCAGTCTCATGAATAATTAAGAGACACTGATGAGTCATCAAGCACTCACAGTGCACTGCCACGTCACAGCCTGTCACAGCCCCTACTATTAAATCTAACAGATGCTAACATTGTCTTCAAATGGTGTTCAACACACATACCTCTGTTAAAATCTCTGAAAATTGGTTTCATGACCCTTTAAATAATAATTTTATGTTGTGATTTTGTCAATTTTGTTTTAAAAAAGTATTTCTGTTTAGCTATTTTTTTTAGTTTTAGTCATTTTATTACTTAAAGCTTTCATTTATTTTATTTTAGTTAGTTGCTAAGGCATCATTTGCTATTTTAATTTAATCGTCTAATATTAAATGTTTTTTTCAGCTACATTTCAATTAACACTTTGTAAAGGTTTTAGTTAACAATAACAACATTAATCAATAACACAATGAGTCTTTGACAATTTTTATAAAATGTATATAGATGTGTATAAAAATATTACGAAAGTGAGACTTAAACTCCACATCAGAGACTTGTGAAAATATCTGACGCCCATAGCCACATTCTATTATTATGAACCTCTCCAAGTGATCATTATCACATCGTCGCATTACATCAAAACTGTGATATAGCAGTTCAATATCTGTGTGCTGTGTAGGCAGACGGGCAGATGTGCTTATGTTGCTCTGTGGGAAAGTGTTTCTGCAGGAATAAGGCAGGCTCTCTCCTCCTCTCTGTCCTCCTGCGCTAACAGCTACGTGGCAGTCGTGCGTCGGTCAGGGACTTGGAATGAATTTTACTGCCTCCTGGATTTCTGCCTAGTCCACATCCAGATGGTTGGATGAGTTTTCTCTTTCTCTTTGGCAGTGTCAAGCTGCTTTGCTCTCATTGCAGCTGAGAGAGACTGATGTTTCATCTTTTGAACCATTTTCTACTAAAATATCTCTATAGAGATCCTGTCCTTCCTGACTTGGAAACCTTTGCTTGCATAAATCTGACCACTGACCTCTCATATGGGACGTTTCTAGTAGTTCCTATCTAGTGGCTTTAACTTGTTATTTTCTCTTCTATCATTGCTCTTGGCATCTTGTCTTTGAGTAACAGGACTTGAGACACAAACAATTAAAATATTAATATATCAGATACGTTTCTTTTGTTTGTTTGTTTGTTTTTCAGTGGTAACTTGCTAAATGTGACTGGCCAGAATCTTTCAAAGTGAATTGAATAAATATGGTAAAAAGACAAAGATTTTAATTGTTCTTGGTTAAGCCTTAAATTACTTAGTGCACGATATAAATTTAATTCAGGTCTGTGTTCACACCAAGGACGATAACTATAACAATAATTACCAAGTTTTAAAATCTTTCTAATTTTATGAGAATAGGGGAGTCCACACCATGACTATAATAATAATAACAATAACAAAATAGAGGAATGAATCATAACATCCAATCAGAATCCACCTGATCTTAATTAATGGCATCAGTTTTTTTATATTAGGGCATTGGCCGATATATGTTCATTTTTAATGTTGTCGTTATCGGCCCGATAAGAAAATTTGGCCGATATATTAAAGCTGATAAAAAATGGATCATTTCCTTCAGCCGAGACACTTCAGATGTTCAACATGATGATTTTGAAGTGCTTGAAATATGAACTTCAACAATAAAATAAAATAAAATTATTGTTCTGTGCTTGGGACAAGACTTAATTGTGAGAATTTTGTTTTTGCAATCAGGCTCTCAAAAAATATGAATGTATATTTATGGGCCAATATACCAGTTATTGGCTTTCAAATATAAATCATTATCAGTTATCGATATTGGCCAAATTTGTCATATTGGTGCATCCCGTTTACATTCAAACTTTAAAGGTTTATCCCAGTCTTTCTGTGATAATTTGAATATTTGTCAGACAGAAGGAATAAGATCCGCATAATAAGATTGCGTGGGTGTCGAATCGAGATTGCAGTCTTTTAACAATTAATCATGCGGCTCTACTTACTAGGTCAAGTAGTTTTCTGCTTGATTAGTTAGAATATGTTGGCAATTGAATATACTTGAGCAATAAATGTACGTCTATCTACCTAATTAGAGACTAGAGCTACTTTTCACCCCTGTGGTTTTTGGGAGCCTGTTCAGTTTAGTCTGAAATAGTCTGAGGTAACCATTGGTGATAATGATGCTGTATAGCTGGCTGAAAGAATGAGAAAGAACGTGTACAATTGGTCCATGCCTGTCTTCCTGCCAACATTGCCTCAAAGAATAGTTAGGCTGCTGTTCCCAAGACCTGTCTGATTTCCCTCTGAAAGAATGGTATTGTTCAGGGCAACCATTGCCTCATTTTCATATAATGGCTATAGGCCAGAATTTTCCAGAGGAGATTTTTCCTTCCCCATAAAGACGAGTTGCCGGGCGCAGAAACTATAAACCCTGATGTGGGTTCGTTTGGCCGAGCTTCATTGTGTGTGGATGCAGGACTTGGTGGCCAGCTGGGCCGGCTTTCATTACCACCAATTGTGTGAGACTCCTTGGTCAGATGTACAATTCTATTAACATTTATGTCTGACATAGGCCCCTCTGCAATATCTCAGAAGGCTGTGATATGGACTTGCACTGTTGTGACAACCCGTCTAGTAATCCCGTCTAGCATCCAGTAGGCTAATTTGTACGATTAAAGGGATAAAATGTAATAGAATGGGCATAAAACATGATCAGCCTGGTGACATTGAACAACAGTGTCAGATCTATGCATAAGCCTTGGGTTTTCATGACCTCAGAGGAATGTATAAACAGGAACAAATTCCTACACATGAAAAATGGTAAATGTTAAAGAGGCGTTGTTTGCAGCTCCAATGATTACTTCACAAGCTCCACATTTGAAATCATTTGTATTGCTGCATGCCAGCGCTGGGCAAAGTTCTGTCTGAAGAAATTCCCTGAACAACGGACTGTTTGGAGACAAAAGGGAGATGTCGGGGGTGGGGGAAACTCCTAAATGACGTGGTGTAGAGCGAGTCCTCTCCTCAACTGTCTGAAACAGAGAGTGCTGTGTTGCTGCTGTCTACTGCCTATAAAGCCCACTGTGTGCTTCTATATATATGTTGATTATTATGATAACCTATGTGGCTGGTGTAACAGCATCCTTTCTTCTCCTTAAGTTTCCACCTAGATTTCTATCTCAGATTCTCAACATGATCCAGGTTAATTTGACTAGTCAACCTTGAACTGCATCTGCAGAGGAAACATCTGACTGGACAGTTGACAGCTTGACTTTTTAAACCTGATCCTTAATACAATGCATCTGTGACAGATGTTTTTTTTTGTATGATTGTAAAAAACAAACCAACCAAAAAATTTGCAGTTTACCTAGACTGTAATTTTGATACAAGACGTTTTATTCCACTTTAGAGTCTTGAGTGTTTGCGTTCACTTTACATGCACGCTGCTTTTTGGTGTCAAACAATGTAAGAACAATTATGCAATTGTCACTTGATTTGTTATTATAACCAACATTTTTTTTTTTACATTTTATTTTTACTATGGAAAAACCATTAAGCATTGGGTTGTTTTAACCCAACTTTGGGTCAAATATGGACAAACCCAGCCATTGGGTTAACTTTTTGAATTACATTTTTACCCGAAGTTTGGGTTTGTCCATATTTGACCCACAGTTGGGTTAAAACAACCCAGCATTTTTAGAGTGCACCAAAATGAAAGCTTGCCCCAGGTCACCTGCCCCTAACAATGTCAATGTACTGTGCCACATAGAGTTCAAAGTTGTTTAAGGATTGTATGATTAACCAGCGCGTGTCAGTAAGCCCTGGAGCAACCTGTCATAGTGTTTTCATACAAGTGTCAGCAGCGATGTTGTGTAAGCAGGAGTGACCTGTCTCACTGCTAATCTAACAGAATGATGCAAGGTTGATGTATCACTCTGTAAAGTTGGATCTGACCCACTGCTCGAACAGCATGCAGCACTACTTGAGTAAGTGAGGGTAAATGCTCTGTTTAAGAACGTATTGCTTTACAGCTGACAAAATAGATGGCCAAACTAGAGCTGAGTCCTAATGTTTTTGAAGGTGTGCGGGAATGGCAGTTGACACATTCTACTAACATCTGCAGACTCCAGATGTGTAACGGGATGGAAACTAATGCCAAAAACGAAAAGCCCTTCTGGCTTTGTGTTACTGTAAAAGCAGACCCCTAAGCTGGTTCTCATCCAGCCCGTAACATTGTCTGTCATTGAAGTCAGACGTAATGAGAATAGGGTGGTGGAGCGGGAGGTTCTGTCAGATGGGGTGTGAGGCCATGTCCGTGCTTTGGGATTCTACGCACAGCATCTGCTCCGCTTGTTTACCGGAAGAAATGTTGAGTGGAACCTTCTCTGCTGATGTTCCAAAACAGCTGGCTGTACTGGCCCTCCCAACAAAAAAAGGCATTAAATCACAGTGTTTAGTGTGTGTTTTGTGGAATTGCTGCACGTCGAATGCCCAAAAGGATCATGTATAGTTTTCCTGCTTTCTCTAATTTGAGTCTGAATCCGTGCCCAGACTTGTTGCAAGCTCACTTTACCAACCACTGCCATGGGAGCGAGCTGAGCTCTTACGAGACCTTTGCAACGATGCGGCCGGGTCCAGACACACTGACTCCTCTATCACATGGGAAATGATGCAGGTCAAGCCAACTTGATCACTTTCCCACAAAGCTGACGTTCAACGGCTTGATCTCAGATGCCCTGTTGGCCTGTTGGACGTTGTGACTGGGTGATTATTATGCATGGAAGTGTTGTGTGCTTCGCTGACAGGATGTAAATAATGCCCTGGCGCGGTCTCTATTCCGTAATGACTTTCAAAGCAGCTGCCGAATGCTCTCATTCACTGTATCGTGCCAACCTCACCCTTCAAAACTTGAAAAACTCTCTCGCTCACCTTACTTAACGGAATATGCCGGGCTCAATCAAAGTTATTTACAACGTAATTTACATCATCTCACCAGTAACCATATTTTTTCCAGTTTATATGATGGTTAATTTACCACTAAATAATAAGTGTAACCAATCTATGTGTGAACTTTTGACGAAAGATAAGGAAGGAACCATATCCCGCTCTCTTTTTCTTTCTCTCTTTCTCTCTCTCTTTCTTTCTGCACTGGTCCTGGAAGCGCTGTTGGAAAAACTGACTGTTGAGTATTACTTGGGATCGTATTTGGCTTCTTTGTAATTGGCTTCTCGTACTTGAGACTGGGTGCTCTGACAACTTTTCTTCTTTCTCATAAGCGAACCACAGCTGTCATCATTTTGGCCTATTTAATGGATGTAAGTCAGTGGAGCTCTAGAAAATGTAGATCCACCTACTCAGAACAAGCTACAGCTTCTTTGGTGTTGTGTTCATGGACCACTTGCTTAGCCGGAAGGTGGTGCCAGCTGATGTTCCAGCAGTTCGAAGGAAAGCACGTTCTCTCCAAAAATATGCCTTTGAAAACTTTTGGGAACATTGGCTTGGTTGCCTTTATGAGGATGGAGGAATTTTTCTACTGCTTCAGTGTGGTTGATTTGGAATGTGAATGTTTTTGATTAAGGCTAAAAGACTGACAGGGTCTGAGATTTTGTTTTTAACAGAGTAGAAGAAAGACAACGATGACTCTGAACAGTGCACTCATGGGGGTAGATTTAGAAGAAAAAAATGAAAGAAATGCTGAGGCTGACATCTGTCAAGGCCAGGTCTGGACATGTCAGAACTCTGGATGTTTTTTCTGCAAATTACTGGTATTTGCTGGAATCCAGGTGAGGGACTGTGGAATAAGAATGTCTTACTCAAGGTCTTTTTGAGGCGACATTGCGTGTCCAGAAAGGTGCCAAATAAATAAAATGATTATTAAATTGTCACTGAAATTTCAGTAGCATCCAGGATTGTCATTTCGCTTGCATGGTGCTGCTGTACTCCTTTGTCTTTTTAAGGGCTCTTGAGGTGCTCTTGTGTTCAATCAGCCTTATAAAAATGCTTGTGTCCCAGGCTGGCTCCATGCACACAGGGAAGCCTTTGTTCCTGACAACTCCCCAGTGCAACAAGAGTCTGTCAGACAGGCCTCCTCTCTTCAGGTTTACGAGTCAAGTGTCCCTCAGTCTTGTTTATCTGAAGTGGCATACGTGTTGCTAACACTGTCAAAACATAGCGAGATGAGGTCTCTGGTAATTATTGACAGCTCTCTTGTAATTATTGACAGAACATGACTTCAATGGGTATTTGATTAGCCTTTGAGATAGGGCATTAAAATGTTTGCCAAATCGTAGAGAACAAGTCAGATAACGCTTGAGGCTGAATGAACTCTCACTGCATGGACGTCTGTGAGGGGCTCTCAACTTAGTGATGTACATGCAGTTGGGTAAATGGCATAAAAAGGAACAAAATAAATAAGTTAATAATAGATTAACTTGCAAAAGGAGTGGAATTGACCCGCTTGCAGGTAGTTGAGGCGGGTCCTACTCGTACACCAGAAAGCTTTCAATTCTTTTGCCATCTGATTAAAAAGTTTAGTTTTATCCCACCCTGGCAATAAAACAGAGAGGATGAATGTGGACGGTGAGTTTCCTTGGACCCCCCTCTTTCAAGTGTGGATATAAAAATCCACTACATCCTCCCCGCCTCACCTCTTCTCCCCCACGCATCCCATTTCTAGCAAAACCTTGCCCTGGGGCTGCAGCTTTTCCTGCAGGGAGACCAGTCAAGACATGACTTCGCAGCGGGGGGAGGTCTTTTTTTCTTTAATGGAGAGGAGCTTTTGCACAGAGAAATTCCTGTGCTGCCAATGCTTCTCTGCATAACGGCATGTCATTACTTCAATTACAGGGAGCGGGTCGACTCCACTTCACTCCGCTCGGTGTGGGCCACCCTAAAATAAACCCTTGCGTAGTCTCTCACAGTCACTCTCTCTTTCTCTCTCATATGAAGTAAACTGTTCTTCTGTGTGTGGTACGTAGACTGCATCCATGCTGTGCCATTTAAGTGGGCAGGTAGGCACGCCGAACGCGCACCTCGGTGCATTATGCAGGTATGCACGTGTCCGCCCTCAGCGTCTGAACCTGTTGAACTCCCTGGCTCGGTCTGAATGGGCGCACTCATTTAGCTCAGCCCTGCTCCGGAGAGACCTTATTACACATCTCCATCGCTTCTCAACTGAGCCTCTGTGTAAAAGCTAACAGAAGTCTCCTGCATTCCTCCCAACCCCCTACACCCGCCCTCGCCCCACCTCACCCAGAGCTGCCTGCACAAAGGTGCTCTACTCTGGGGCCAGGCTTTCTGCTCCCCTCTTTTCAATACCTATTGTTGGGTGCAGGGAGCTTAATGGGAGACGTGCGAGAGCTGGTTTCCCACCAAATTCGAGTACCCTCCTGACTGCCAGAAGAGACGTGGTCAGGTTAGGTGCCCCGTCATTGAGCTATTGGCCATTTTAGGACGTGATGGTTGGTTGACTAGTTTACAGTTGTCCAAAAGTGACTTTTAATGTGCACATGCTATCGGTTCCTGCATTTTGTCTTTTAAAAGACTTGTAATGGCTTTTAGCCTTTATTTTTTATAATTCATCCACATCATTGAGCTGTGGTGCTCATGTGGATGATGCAGATCTGAGTATGACATGTCCTAATTCTGTTTTAGCTTTTTCCTCTACGATTTCCATTCACTTTGGTCTGTCTCTGCTTAAAAGCAGTCAAAATGAAAGAAAGTTGTATTAATCTATATTTTTTCTTCAAAGTAAGCTCTTACTTCTCTTTTTGCTGGCCCACATTATCCAGCAAGTGTAGTCATTCAATACCTATTCTGATTTCAATGCCTCTACAGAATATTCCCCAGGGTCCAGCTTTCATTGCATGGTGACACCTGAGAACATTCCTGTATGGATGTTGTGAAGTTCTGTAAGGACAGAAACCATTTCACAATAGCGACTGCTTAAAACCATTAAGTTGGCCAATGAAATGCAGATTTCACTTAACTTTCTCATTTGTTTGGATAAATGCCTCTGATAAATGATTAAATGTGAATATTTTAAGGGGCCCCATGCTGTGTCTATAGAATTTCATGCTAACCGTCACGTCTCTTTGTATGGGGCAGGTCATTTTTTTGAGTCACCTAATGTTGTTCCATAACAACTCTCAAGCAGGAAGCTCAGTGTGACCTAGAAAAATGTAAGTTGATGCTTAAAGAGATGATGTTGCTATGAATGACTGCTGTTTCAATGGCGTTGCTATTCGGTTTTCTGAAAACATCCGTTACAGGTAATCGGCGTGAAGCTGTGGAGGGTCTTGCTAGAAAATTCCTTTCAGCATAAACGTATATAAAATGCACACTCCTATGGAAGCATCCCACCTGTAAAAAACAGCCATGCATTTTGGATTCATGATTTATATCTACACAGCAACCACTTGCTGATAAGTTACACATTTAATTGTCTTGTTGATCTTGGCAGTTTATTATTTCGGTCTGCAAGATGAGCTGTGTATTTATTCATATGTTGTGGGGGTCCCTTGATATAATGGAATTTTTGATTCTTTGGCAAACATCTCGCTGCCTGTTTTTGTACTATGATTCAGTGAGTTCTCATCATCCAACCAAGTGTGATCTTGGGCTCCAAAATGGGCACACTCAATATTTTTCATCATATTAGACCTCAGTTCATCTTTCTATATCACCCTTAGTCCAATTTCAACTTAATTTCGCTCTCTCTTTCAGTCCTCAGTTGTTTTTGAAAATGGGTGTTTCAAAATGGATGGAGCCATTGGAAATGATACTTTGAACCACAACAGGCCAAATGCATAATTCTCCAGAACCAGAACACCCATACACAGAGCAGCTGGACGCTGAATCTCTGAGTACATCTTATACTCATTCCAGGTCAAATTATAAGCCTTTCTCTCCCATTATGCAGATTTCAACCCAAGCAGCCCATTAGAGGGAACACTACACTCTCTCCTGCTTTTATTTATGAAGAGTTTCATGGTTGAAGAGATGTTGTGAATCATCTTCATGGTTGCTTTTCATCTATTTCTGTTTATAAAAGAACTCTTGTTTGCATTTACTCTTTATTTTTTATTTTTTGGGAGCATTTAATTTTAAAGTAAAGAAACATTGATCAAACACTGAACAGGTATGGGCTTGGCCTCCAATGAGGGGGGAAAAAAAAACAATTAACACAAAATATATTGTTTGTATACTAGGGTAGGCATGCACAATACAGTAGGTTCTGCACTAGGGCTGTAATCGACCAACGAAAATCTTGGTTGACTGAAGTCCTGAAATTTGGACTAGAAATCGACTAAAGGGGCTATGAACTAAATTTTTAGCTGGGTTGAAATTTAGCGGGGCCAAAGCCCTCCTAATATGAGCCTTGTGACCCCCCTGTCATGCAATAAATTATGTATAATTTTTGTGTAAATACAAAATGGAGAAAAAACACAAAATGGTAATACAGTATTGAATTCCCATTTACAAAATAAAAGCAATATCTCCATGGTGTTTTTTGGTAAGTGTGGAGCTTTGTCACAGACTTCCGTCTATTCAGAATTCCTCTCACTTCTGCCTGTCTTCTGTCCCTGTGGGTTCTTCTGCCTGCAGGAGCCAGACAGCTACTGAGGATCTTATTAATTGCTTGTGTGTGTGTCTGAATGTGTAATTGGTGTTCTCTGAAGCTGTGGGTCCGACGTGGCTTTGTGCAGCCTGTGATTAAACAGAGCTAATAAGCAGATATCAGACAGGCCTGGCAAATGCTCCTATCTGCAGCCAGCGGGGCGCATACCTACAGGTAGAGCTCATGTCTCCCTGTGGCTCATTTTCATTTTTTTCCTCTTCTTGTTTCTATCTATCCTAATTTTTCCCACTGTTGGGTTATTGGCTGGCTGTGTCGATTTCTTCATCTAGTCAGATCTTTTTGTGGTGTATTGTTGAGATGCTCTAGTTTTCTGGTTTTGGGACATATCTTGTGGGCAGTTTAACTGAAGAGTAGAAACAAGGTAGTGGAAAAAGAGGCCATTGCTTCTCTGTTTACCATAGCGCTGAATCTAACAAAGCAACCAAAGTTTCCGTGCCTATGGGCCCTCTCGTGTTTCTGCTCTGCATGTTAAGATTTGCCCTAATCTGAGTTTGTACCAGCTACACGCCACCTCACAAGAGCTTTTTAAAACACTTTTAAAGGGTCATAAACCATGAAACATATCATTCTTCTGGTTAAAAAAGCAGAGTTTAGCCAACGTCACGATATGTGAGGTACAGTATGTGTTAATTTCAAGCGATGATTGGCTGCCGTGGCTAAAGAACACATATCTACGTCATCAGTTTCTGAACTTTTATTATTCATGAGAATGAACTCTTTTAATCCAATCACTGCACTGTATTATGCATGAGACAGCAGGGAGTCACGCATCATTTCAGCGCTGTTTGCTCACCTCTGCATGTTCAACTTTGCATTCCTGTCCTTCAGACACGTTGTGTTGTTTGCATACTGCTGTCAGACTACCAACACATGAAAAATGACTAACAATATAAAGGAGTGTTTTATTTTATTGTGTTGTATAATGATTCCTGAGGTGCACTTATGTTAGTATGATTTTAAATCAAAATTTGACATAAGAAATAAAAGGCCCTCTTATTTGAACCCTCTGTTTGAAGGGGCGTGTTTGTTGTCAGACTTCAATTTAAACCCTCACTGCTGTGATTGGCTAACATCTGCATTTGAGATGAGTATTACATGTGGAACTCTCTTTAAAATAGTTTTTTTTTACTATAAGGCTTTTGAGATTAACTAAACGTGCTGTGTTGAAGATAGTGTTGTTTTTTTAGGGATACTCCAGTCACTTGAATGGTTGTATGATTAGCATTGTAGCAGATAACAAACAGACATGTCTGTTGAGTGCATGCATGCAGTGATTCATAAGAGATTCATTGTGCAGTGTAGAGAGCATCATTGATTATAACGGGAGTTTAAGTAAGAGTCTGAAAAACTCGCACTGTTTGATTGACAGTCAGTAATTATAAAGGGAGCATTCTTTGATTGCTTTCTGAATAATTCAATCATAATTTAAACAACCAATTATTTTCATGCTACTAAGAGAAACAATGTGAAGTTGACCGTTTAGTCACTGGCTTGATTTACCAGAGATGGGGGTCTCGAGTCACAAATTTAAGAATTTTAGGCTTGCTTGCTTTATTAAATTAAGAAAATGACTCGACTTGACTTTGAATTGAGGTCCAATGACTTGAGACTTGACTTGAACCGAATGACTTTAGATAATGAAACTTACAGGAGTACGTTTTTTCCACTCAATTGTTTTTTATCGTTAGACTGGGATGGTAAAAATTAGATGTGTAATATTTTATACATGATTCTTTGTTGACACAATAGATTCGATTCAGTGTTTTTATTTATTTGATTTAAATGCAGTTTTTTTTTCGGTCTGATGCATGAATCAGAATATTAAAAAACACTATTTCTACTTGTTATTTGTTTGTTTTTTCTTTATGAAAATTGAAAAATCTTTATTTACTCAACCATTTATTTGCTTAAGTCATTCTTTCTTTTGTGGAGCACAAAATAAGTTATTTTGTAAAATGTTTTCATGTTTTGTTTTGTCTATACAATGAAAGTCAGTAGCATTCTAATGTTTTAGACCCAATGACTTTTGTTCTATGAACAAAAAGTCTTCTTTTGTGTTCTGCAGAAAAAAGTAAGTCATACAAGTTTGAAACATGAAGGGTGAGTGAATTATGACAGAATTTTCCTTTTTTGGATGAACTATCCCTTTAAGAGGTAATTGAATAGACCCAGAATATACAGCGCACTGAATAATACTGTATTTGTCTTGTATATTAGCATATGCCAATCCCGGAAGTCTAATTCGTGGCTTATTCCTTTGGGATTTTACTATGGGACTTTATGATATTTTTTTTAATTATTATTATTATTATTATTTTTAATTTGAGTAAAATAAAGCCTGTAGTAAACATAACTTTATGATACTTTGACATTTTGTTCTACAACATACACTAACTGCACACACTCAAACCCCAAGCTGTCTTATCTAGTTATTTATTAAAAACGTACGTTTTCAAAAATTAGCATTTTCACTATGAGTGTCTGTAATTTTACTTTGTAGAACAAAACGTCTGTTTTACACACATATAAATACGCCATTGGAAAATCTTTAAAGAATCGGCATAAAATTGGTATTCTGGGTTCTGATGTCATACCAGCACCACTCTATACAGAGGCAGTTCTAGGCAGAGGATTCACAGTAAGTCTATGTTCTCCTGCCTTTGCGCACAGAAGGACCATGTTTAGCAAATGATTGAATCATCCTGTTGCTCAATGTCCTCTTCAACAAGCATGCTGTGCATGAGGAGATGACAGACATTGTTCATTATGTTCCTTATCTCAGCCACACCCTCCAGAGAGTTTCAGTCAGACCCAATGACAGAACATGCCTTTTATGAGCATTTTCACTCTGTTAGCATCCCTGGTGGCAAAAAACCCTTTTAGTTAAGAGAACCCTTTGTGAAAATTCACTTAGAAATTTAACTGAGTCGTCTTAGCTTGAGGGCTTTGTTGCAGCCAGGCCCAGAAACCTGGCATAGCAGACTACTTAAATATAATGCTGAGAGCTATTTCGGGAAATTCACCTCAGTTTGTTCGAAACACTTGGTAGTAAATTTTTGGATATTGTTGCATAAAAATGATAGATGGAGGCACCGCCCAGTTCTTCTTTTCTTCTTGAGAGCGTTTTGTAATTTATTACATTTAATGAAAGATCTATGGTTGCAGCTTGAGTTGAAACATGGCTATTTAGCGCAATTATTCCACGTTACTCGCAGGGTTTTTATGTTTGTCCACCACTAAACATAGAAATATTTGTTGTCATTTTAGGCCAGTCAAATTAAGCGTATTGTCAGTTCTGGTAGGTCACGTTAGGCAACTCACATCAGCTGACACTCAACTGATTCACGTCTACCTATAGACCATTTTACAAGATGTAAACAACACTGGTCCAGAAGCACTTCCTGTTTCAGTTTGTAAATGGTTTCTTAATTTCAAATGTAAAGACAATATCTTAAAGATGTTTGTTTAACTTTTTAATTCAGTTGTATATGCTCTGTTGGTTGTACTTTATCCCAACATTTATATATTGTTAAAAAACTGAAACAGGAAGTGCTTCTGGACCAGTGTTGTTTACATCTCACGAAATGGTCTATAGAGTTAAGCAGAGGGTACTAATACTCTAATGAGAGTTAGTTGATCATCAAAATAAAGAGTTACCCGTTTTTGTTTTAATTAACAACACTAGCTAAAATGTTAAAATCCCTCACACAACTCTTTTATGACTTGCTGCTGTAATACACTCCACCTTAACTCATATAACACAGAGATATCTTTTGCGGTTTTCATTCCTATTGTTTGTACTCTTTTAAAACTTTTATTATTAGAATTATTTTTTGAGTCCAGAAGAGTGGTGCTTTGAGGGCGGCCTGGGGTTGGAGAAGACCGAGAGAGGCCTGAATGTTTGTGTCTCTCTCTCTCTCTCCCCCCTGTAGTTCAAAGCCTGCTGCGAGAGTCCCAGGTCATCCGACAGACCAAAGAGAAACAGATCAGCGAGCTGAAGAAAATGTCTGATCAAAGTGCTGAATCTCTGAAAAACGAATGGGAGAAGAAGGTAAGGAAGGGTTGAAAAGGCTCAGGTTTCCACAGGCCTGTCCCGCCTTTGAACACTCAGTGAGTTTTAGAGCTCAGCCAATCCTGTCCGAGTCTGAGAAAGAATCTCAAAAATCCATCTTCTTCTGAGTGCTCAGTAGGTGTGTGTTTATTGCAGAGATAGAAAAGAAAAACTCACAAGTTCAATCTTTTTTTTCCTGGAGAATCCGACCCTGCCTTTGTTCAGGCTTTTGGTTGAAGGCTATCTTGCTTCAGGCCTTATAAAACATTCTCTTTGTTCTCTGTTTCTGAACGTAAGATTCTGTAGGCCTCGTGTTCGGGGCTCAACTATAAGGAAGGCCAGATGGCAACGTGAGATCGTCTTAGGTGTGCTAATTATCTGTTTTTATGTCTCATAAGCTTTAAACATTTCGTTTTCTTTTGACACAATGGACATCATTGGGAATTGTGCTGATTTAACCCTCTGGGGCTCTTTGTGTGTCTGTCAAAAATTACAGAATTATTATTATTTGATTTAATTCTTTGTATTTTTAGGGGATTTTATGGTACTTCATTATATTTACATTGTATTTATAAATCATTTTTGCACTTTTTGAGCATAGACTTGAAAATTAAATTTCCTATCTTGAAAGACTGAGGTTTGATTTCTTTGCAGAGATTACATTTGGCAGATTATTGCTAAAGTGAGACAAGTTTTAAATACAAAATACATTTTTTTATATGAGATTCACATCTTTAAAATCAAGTTTTACTCTTAAACCAAAGCAAAGCCATAAATCTTAACAAATTTGAGCTTAATTCTCCAAAAATTCCCAGTCAGATTTAGTTTTGCTGCAGTACCAAACGCTTCCACTAGATGAAATTCATCTCCCATTTATTTCCAATGCACTCATTTTTGACCGCGAGGAGCACAAGTGTTATAATTTTCATCAGGACCATTTATCCTGTTTGTATCATGTCCATGATTTGTTTTGATTTGTGCCAAAAACTTTACCAAGTTTCGTACCATTCCAATGAAGTAAAAAAAAAAAAAGTGACCAAAGAGCACCAGATGTCGCCAGTTTAACATTATTTGGTTTTGTATCCAGTGGACAGTGGGGATTACAGAGTGCAAAAATGATCACTCGCTGTTTTTTTAGTGATTGTTTTCTTCATACTTAAAATCACCCTAGCATAAACCATTCCTTAAAGGAATAGTTCACTTTAAAAAAACTTTTGCTGATAAGCTGATAATTTACTCACCCCCATGTCATCCAAGATATCAATGTCTTTCTTTCTTCAGTCAAAAAAAAAAATTAAAGTTTTTGATGAAATCATTCCAAGATTTTCTCCATATAATGGACTTCAATGGGAACCAAACGGTTCAAGGTCCGAATGACAGTTTCAGTGCAAACTGTTCAAAGGGCTTTAAACGATTCCAGACGATGAATAAGGGTCTTATCAAGCGAAA
>JAOTRC010000039.1:13522118-13535856 GCA_027497675.1 Cyprinella lutrensis
TACATTTTACATATTATTAACTGTTTATGTAGTTATTCATGCAAGGAAGTATTATTACTCTCTAAAAATGCTGGGTTGTTTTAACCCATTTTTGGGTCAAAAATGGACAACCCCAATTGTTGGATTAAAAAATGCAATTTATAAATTTAACCCAACGGCTGGGTTTGTCCATATTTTACCCAAAATTGGGTTAAAGCAACCCAGCATTTTTTTAGAATGTAATAAAATATTCAGAATAAGGTTGTTGCTGCTGCTAGCTTTAGTCAGATAAATGTACAGTACTCAACATTTGTGGATCAAAACGTTTCATCAGTTATTTAGAACAATACCCGTTCTTCTTTTAGTACAACTTTGATGAACTTTGGAGACTTATTTTTTGCATTGCTGTGTTATTGTACGCCCAGTGTTATGCTAGTCTGAATCTGTTCAGAAACAATTGTCCAGGAGAGAGTTGTTTGAAAAGGTCAGCATCATTTCATGATTTCACTTATCAATTCATAAAACACATTAGTGCACATTACTGTTTTGTCCACATGCTTTGCTTTTTGGGGGAATAAATCGTGAGCTGTCTATGTAAATATAGAGAAAGCCTGCATAAGTCAGGAGGGGTGTGTGTTCTCAGGGGGGGGATCAGTCTCGGTTCAGGGGCTTTCCTTTCCCACAAAGGCCTGCTATACAGGGGAGCGATCCCAGGGGAAGGGTAATAGAAAACTGAGCTGGCAGGGAAGAGCCGGGCTGGGCCTCCCTGAGAGAACAAGTCCTCCTCAGGGCACTGTGCTCTCAAAGGTTTACATGCTCCCAAGGTTTCAACTTTACGAGGCCTTATACCTCTACAGCTGTTTGACCTGCCTGTGAGTGAGGACGGGTGATCTTTTATAGGGTGGGAGCAAATATGGAGCATCTTTTTTTTAGTAGGGGCAGTGTTCTGTGGTGATGACATCATTGTAGAGGACACGGGCAGGTAGGAATGGAAAAAGAGGATTCTCTGACTTGATGCTGTACATATACACTCCTGACAGCTGTTTGTTTTGAATTGTTTTTATTTCTCTCTTTTTTTTGTCATTTTCTACAGTGTTTTTTTTTTTGATTTTTTGATTTTGGTAAAATTTGTGGTGAAAGAGGAAGTTTTTAGAGGAAATTCCAGTTTTATTTGATTTTTTTTCCTCCAGCAAGGATGCATTAAATTGCTAAGTGACAGTGGGTGTAACAATATATTGTTGTATTGATATAACAACAAATGCAACAGTATGTATCTGTGATGTGGACTATACAGTATGTGTCACGATATAGAGTTAGTTTTATCCAAGACTTAGGTTAATGTATCAGGAAGGTATAGTTCATCCAATCATCATGTACTGACCCTATAAGATTTTCCTTCATCTTTCAAACACAAATTAAGATATTTTTTTTAATAGAACTTGAGAGATTTCTGTCCCTCCAAGTCCATTCCCCTTTAACTTAAAAGATCACAAAAAGGTCACAAAGGTGTCATAAAATATTCAAATTGAGTGGTTTAATTAAAGTCTTCTGAAGAGACCCGATCTCTTTATATGATGAATAGATTTACTGATCAGCACACACTATAGTGAATACGGACATTCAAATATACATGCTTGCCAGGCAAGAACGACATGAGGAAAGGGTTCCTATGCAGTTTGGGAAAGTATGGAATTTGATTTGAGTGAGTTCCAGGACTTGGATATGAGTATGGAAAAAAATCAATTTTCTTTCCAGACCATTGCCACTACTCAGTTTTCTACAATATAAGATGAAGTGTATATTTTCATTATGCAAAGTTTTTTGTCTTTACTATAAGTGAGCCTCTTTTGAACTTCACTAAAATAATGTTTACTTAATTCCCACTCAAAGCAATGCTTGCCTTACAGTATTTATGAACAAGAAAAATCAAGTAAAAGCTTTAGCAGACATGTAAGCAAGAATAATAAGTGTCCTCATTGGGGTATTAGATACTTGGCTACCGAGTTGGGTGGAGACGTGCAGCGTTCAGCTGGAGCTGCCAGAGTTTAAAAGACAGACGTGTAGGAGCACACCCAGCGCACGTCCCACGCTGCACACACTCTTTATGACTGGGAGTCATGTTTGACAGAGTGTTAACTTTTTAGGAAACATAGCATTTGCCTGTTGTCAAAGACGGCGCAAGCAGCTGCTCAGCGTTCTCCTGCAGGGCATGTGCGCGTTTGAGTGAGAACAACTGAGAGAAAAAGAATATTTGACGAATGAAGGAATATGTATTGTATCTAGGGGCAGAGTGTATGTCATCTCATAATGGCCCTATAAATGCACTGGGGTGTAGGCTTGTTTATGTTGATTTGGGTTTAAATGTTCATTGCGATCAGGTTGTACATTAGTTGTCTGTCTCTGTAGTGTTGGTAAGTATTAGGCCTACACAATTTAGGGGAAATATTTTAGTAATATTGGGAAATAAAAAAATATTTTATTTTTTTTTGTTTTATATATAAACATGAAAAAAATTGTTTTTACAGTGTAGTTAGTAAACTAGTCAAAATCTCTCATCATCCAACAACCAACTATTTGACCATCCTCTCCCATCCCTAATTTTAGTGCAGTCTGTTTTTCAGACACACCTGATAAAATTCTCACATATAAATTGTGACAGACCGGATGTCCTTACTTTAACAGGTAACAAAAAAGCCTTGGGGTTTAAGTGATATCATCCAAAGACCTCTAGGTCAAAGGTCAAACCCTTTTGACTTTTGTGGCTTGATATATCTGTTCTTTATTTGGGCTTGTTTGAGGTTTTAAGTGTTTTTGAGAAGGGAAGTGTCTTGAGCAAGCTTAGACGTGCACAGTCAGATGTGACTGATACCATGCAGTCCTGCCTGTGGCTTTGTGCACGTCTGCCATTCATTAAATGGCTATATACTATGTGTGCAGTGTGGCTGCACAGCTTTCACCTCTGTTTTTTCAACCTCTTTGCTGCTACATTTTTTTTTATAAAGTCTCCAAACCTCAAAAAAGCATCATTTATTTATAAATCATCAGGGTTGTTTTTGTTCCTGCACTTTCCCTCATGTTTTCATAAAGTAGCCTGGTAGATAAGGCTTTCAAATCCAGCTGAATCTGCAAAAGACATATTGTGATCCAGACCTCTGATTGGTTCCAGAAATCTCTTAGTGTCACTGCCTAATCCCAAAGTCATGCTTAGTTTAGTTTAGTTAGGACCAGATACTCATCAATTGGTCTAATAATACACTTGATGAGATTCTAATGGAGCTGGTGATGAATCGAGTGCGAGATGCTGCCAGGAAGAGAAGATGAGCGCAGCTCTTTACTGGACTTCTAAATCACACTCTTTTATGGGCCCATTTCTCTCCTTAAAGGGCCTGACTACATTTGTATTCTTCTAATGTGACAGATGAGCAGCTTTTAAAGCACCATGTGGTATGCGAATGGAGTTTTCTAATGATGGTGTAAGTAAAAGTGTGTGTGTGTGTGAGAGAGAGGATGTTCCCTACAGACTGCAGCTGTGCTGAAGCATGCTTCATCTCTCTTTACAGTCAACCGCAGCAGTAAACACGACACTCTGAGCGTGTCTGACACTCTCCATCTGCATTGTGCAACAGCAAATGCATGTCATCATGTTGATTAAAACAACATCATGCTAATACACTAAGTCTCATGCATACTTTTTTTTAGGTTTAGCAAACCAAATAATAATTCTAGAACAACCTATAACACATTGGACGATCTCTAATCTCTCTAATCCCTTTAATCCCTGTAGGCTTTGTAATTCGAATATTTAGTAGCCTACGCTACATCCACCGTAGCTGCTTTGCTAACAACTCTGCTGCCTAAGAAAACAAGCTAACACGCGTCATGTTGGATTTATTGAAATGACCTGTTTTTGAGTAGTATGTTAATATTTTAATGACAATGAATTGTGGAAGTATGGAAGCTAAGTTGTATTTATTCATTAGCTTAAAACAATAGCAGGAGTGTTAGCAACTGAAGTTTGTTGGGTACCTTGACGCTTTTTTGGTTGAATAATGAAAACAGCGTTAATTATGATTTAGTACTGTATTTTGCTGCCAACAAAACTTCACTTGAATTAATTTTGGTGTAATGAGTGTTTCCATAGAACAAATTGTAAGGGCGTAAGCAGGTCAGACTCAGAGTACAATCTGCGAGTTGACGTCTTGTAATTGCGATAATCCAGACATGCGAACCCAGCGTTAAACTTTGACATTCATTTGTCTGTCAGGCTAAACATGCCTCTGCAAAACCCTACAAAGGCACCGTCTGTTAGCACACGTATGTTGCAAATTCATCTGAAATATGTGTCTCAGTGTTTTTCATTGACATGTATGTACTAGATTTTAAGGATATATGTTTTTTCCATAGACGCCTCAGGGAACCTGTGTTTACTAATCAGACATGATTATTACATGAGTTAATTTTATGTCCAGACTGGAACACAAACTGCATTAATTGGTCCCTGCTGTATAACAACTTGTCAGTGACTGTTTGCCTATTGTAGTTGGTCAAGCACATTCAATTCTTATCCAGTCATAACAAACACTGTCAGACTGCGCTAACCTTATTTGTGGTCATTGGCACACTTCAAATTGATCTACGTTAAGATTATGTCATTTGGCTTTTTAGAAAGTCAAATGCCAAGATTCAAATATCAGGTTTTTTTGGGCGAGGTTCTTAAGGTTTTTGCCTTTTCATCATCATAAACCCCTTTAAATCTTCTGCATAATAGACTCATTGGTCTGACTAACTGACTATAAATATAGCACTGATGACTTACTGAAAGACTGAATACACTGATGACCGATTAACTGACTGACTAACCAAATATAATACACACTGACTGACTGAATTTAGCAGTGACCCATCAACTGATTGATTGAACTATTGCTGGCTGGGGGATACATTTCTGTCTAATTTAGGCTTGCTGAGTGACATACTAGCATAATTCAGGCCCCAAATTCCTCCTAGCGGGATGGATGGTTTAGGATAGGCTGTGCTCCTACGTGGATTTCTACAGTCTCTTGACTAGGCTGGATGTCTGTGGCTGAAATTTCAGTGGTTTCTATGCCAAATCAAATATGGTTTTATAGATTCTACTTCCAAAAGGGGCTCATTGAAATGTCATAAAATTACATTGATGTCTTCAGGGCCGCTGTGAAAGTAAACAAATATCCACCAAATCTCTCTATTGTTGGAAAATTGATGCATTCACTCAATAAATAATGAATGTTCAAAGATTTTATTGGCCGGGTGAAGGTCTAGGATGGAAAATATTCTCACTCCAGAAACAAGGAAGAAAGTTGACAGTTTTCCACTCTCCAGCTCTCTCTCTCTAATTATAGTCTGTCTGGTATGACTGAATTAATTGAAATATTGCAATACATAGTGTTTTGTTCCATTTTGCTATAAAACAAGCATGTACATTTTTATAATTATAATCAAGAGCTTGATTTCATTGGAAAAATCACTGGAAAGTAGAATGTCTGTAATTATTTTAAGACATTTATACTTGTCTGAAGTGTCAGTAAAGACTTTTACATTGTCACAAATGATTTCTACTTAAAATAAATGCTGTTCTTTTCAACTTTCTGTTCATCAAAGAATCCTAATAAAAAGTATGTTTTCAACCAAAATATTAACACCACAGCTGTTTTCAACGTAAGTGTTTAAATACTATTGTATAACACTATTATACTAAATACTAATATGTTAAAATACGATTGAAAGAGAAAACAATTATTTTAAATTGTAATAATATTTCACAATATTGCTGTCTTTACTGTATTTTTGAGCAATTAAATACAGCCTCTGTGAACATAAGAGATTTCTTTGAAAACATAAAAAAATAAACTTGTTGACCCCAAACTTTTTAATGTGATAATTTTATAGAATATTATAATATCAGTATAAGGATCCTAAACATCCTCAAACAAAATCTACTGTAAACATCACACAACACTAATGTAAATGACATTAGAACACTGGAATATAGTTTATTCATATGGACCACATAATACTTTTAAGGTGTTTTTATGTTTTGTGCTTTTTGAAGCTTGACAGCCCTTGCAAGTTATTCTTGTATGATGATTTTTTTTTTTGCTCAACTATAATTTAAAATTGGAGTGTTGTACACTATGCATTTGTGCAGAGTGACCCAGGCTATGTTTTGATAAAGGCTTGTTTGAATGTAGCAGAACCTCAAACAGATCATGACGTCCTGTGAAGGCCTGATGCTAATGTCCTGTTAGGAGAGGAGAAAAGGGCCTGGTGCTGCCATGGAGGTCAGGCTAAGGGACTTAGACTTGGCCTCATTGGGTTCTTGTTGTGCCATGCATGTGTGTGTGTGTCTGTTGGCTGCAGGAATGCTGGTGTTTGCTAAGTGGAGAGAACTACAGAGACTGTCCAAACACACGTCTGTTTGCCAACTGGGAGCATATTGCTGTCTCTGTGCTGGGAGCCTCGGTGGCGGGCCCCTGAATGGAGCCTCTTGTGCGGAGAGAGAGGAGAGCTGGCCACTGAGATTGGAAGACGACAACTCTTAGTGCCACTGCCCACTCCAGTATTCTGAAAATGCTACGAGACAGTTACCTCGTTTGAAACCTAGAAACCTGTTATCTGTGCTGCAGCCTTCCAGTGCTGCTCATATTAATGTAGATTTGTCAGAGTGCATGTTGGGTTATAGTTATCTGTTTTAGAATGAGGATACTCTGCTGTTGCCATCTCTAGCGGGCCTGATACATTGGATGGTATGATGTATTGGCTTACCTTTAAAGGCATTCCTTTCCAGATTAACCTACCTGATGTCTTTGAATTTCTAATCACATTTCAAATCAGCTGCTTTCCATGTACCAACATCCCTGCCTTATGTAGACTGTAAAATATTATCCCATCCTGATACATCTTTTAAAGCTGTTGTATAAGCTTATATAAAGTTGAGTTTGAATTAAATCTTAAAAAATGCCTATTTGTTTCTGCACAGTATCCAGGTTATTATACAATACTTGAAGACCTTTTGCTACTCGCCCAGTTGCTAAATTTACTGGTAAGCGACACTATCGGTCAAAAGTTGCTTTTATTTGATAAAAAAAAAAAGGTTAAAACGTAATATTGTGAAATGTTATTTCAAATTAAAATCATTTTAATATTAATTCATATGATTTTCAGTAGTTATTATAGTCATACTACAGTCTGTCTTTATTGAGGTCTATATCAAATTACATTTTTGTTTTGTTCTTAGCTTACAAAATATTTTTTTAGCTTTTTGTAAGGGATCATATCAGATAAAACCAGGTGATTTATAATTATTTTATAGTTATTAGAACATTAGTTAGAAAAAAAATAAGAAAAAAGAAAGAAACAATGTGCGTTGAGCAAATACAAATTTATATGAACTGTCTGAATAAATCATTTTACCGATGAATAGGATTTTCCAAATGCTGCACATTGTTACCATACTATTTTTTGTTAGAAATTAGCAGGAAAGCTAGCCACATCTTGTTGCTCGACTGCATTGGTTTAAGGCCTGTATTAAAAACCCTATAGTTCCTTAGGCCAGTTTGATGGGTCCTTGTATCCTTTTGAAGTTCCCATATGAAAACCTAATGTGACATCCATCATTCATCCATCCACTCAAGCAAGCAATACTTGACCAGCACTGGAGTCTACTTCTGAAATGGAGCGTGCTTCAAAGGCACAGAATGTTTTAGCTATGATAATACATATGGAGAGTAAGAGTATGGTTCAGATCTTTGGCATGCTTTTGGACACTCATGTTGGAGAGGAGATGAGTTTTGTTGCATTGCTGTGGAGAGCCTGAAAGAAAGCTACCAGTGTGGGCTCAGTGTAGACTCATGAGTGTATTTACAGTACGCCATCAGGGAGAGCAGGGCTGAAAAGGTGTCCTCTGTGTGCTCGGCATGCACACCATCTCACTCTCCACCAGGCCTGACCATGGCTCCAGGCAGCTCCCAGCCTCAAACTGAATGCTTCATTAAAGCGTACTGACTCCCCTAGGCCCACATGTGTTCCCATTGCTGCACTGTAGAAGAAAGAAGGGATGAATAATGTAATTCACATTAAAGTATAGAGCCTGTCTCTTCATTTTGGCTAGTCATGTGTCGGACACTCATGGACTCTCCAGAGTATAGGTCCCTCATTATACATACTTCCTGTTTCCAGTATGTGCTTCTGACACACCAGTACAAAGACAAGTTATTCAGGCTGTACTAGAGGACGATGTCGTGTCAGGAGAATAAAATACAAATGACGATTATAATAGTTCATTACAGTTATATAGCACTTTTCTGGTACTCAAAGTGCTTTACATGGAAGGGAGGAATGTCCTCAACCAACACCAAAAAGTGCAGCATTCACCTGGATAATGCGAAGGCAGCCATATTGGACCAGAAGGCCCACCACACACCAGCTTATTAGTGGAGAGGAGACAGTGATGATGCCAATCAGTTTGCATGGGGATGATTAGGAGGCCCCTACTCTTTTTTGATGTTCTGGGATTTTTAATGACCTCGGTTTAATGTTTCATCCGAAGAACGGTGCTCTTTGACAGTATGTCAAACTGTCCCCGTCTCTGCACTGGGGCTTTAGGACCCACACAGACCCCAGGATGAGCGCCCGCTGCTGGCCTCACTAACACTTCTTTCGGCAGCGATCTGGTTTTCTCATCCAGGTACTAACCAGACTCAGCCATACTTGGCTTGAGTGGGCAACCAGTCTTGGGCTAGAGGGTGATATGGCTGCTGGCTATGATGTTGTCAACTACTTACAGAAACAATCTTCCTTCATGTGAAATTGGTAATAGCATAGTACTTGATAAGCATAGTCTTGTGCCATGGCACTTCAAGGTACTTCAAAAAACTTTTTATTAATTGTTATGTTGTCTGTGTGGGATACATTTATGATGATACGTTTTCTGTGGTGACACCACAGCTCATACAGTTCCCATGTCGATTGGCGACTGTATCTCATCTTTTGACAATTTTGGCATTCCCACTTCTGGTTAGGTTTATAGCCAAGCCTGGAGAAATAAACCCTCCTCAGCACTATTTGATATTTTTTCCACGTCTAATTTTCCTTTGCCATGGCTTACAAATAAAGAAAATAATGTAATTTATTACAACTTTCACAGAGATCATTTATTTCTTGGTTCAAGATGCTCAAGATCCCCACACAGAGTTGGATTGAGCGCAAAATGTGTTTCCTTTACGTCAGCAGAAATAATCTGAAAATGCCACAGCTCTCCCTGTCCTGTCTGCTGACTTCATTATTTCACTGATTATGATGATCCTTACATTTGTGTCAGCTGTGTTTGTGTACACACTAATGTGGGTGTGTGTACACAGGACAGACCTTGATTTCTTGTACTAGTTAAGTAAAGATAGTTAAACAAACAACTTGCATCTAGTGTAAACCCACCCACTTGCACACTTTCATTTACTCACATACGCCCTGACTGGCAAACACCCACTCATTCGACTTTGCTCCGACTGACAAGCTGTTTGTGTTTATTATCGTAGACTAATTTGTTCTGCAAGGATTTGTTCTGCTAGCAAGGTCACTGTCTAGGGGCACTCACACAGGGTCCCTGTTGTGCAGAACTCTTACACGTACACACACACTTCCAGTAAGGACTCCTCCTCTGTTCTCACCAGTTAACCAAAAAGGCCTCTTTGATGTCAGCTGGAGTCTAGCTTTTACTGGAAAAACAGCTTCTGAAAAACTCTTTACCCCTCCTGTTGCCTTTTGAGATTTTGTGTTAACTATGTTCACCAGTTTTGCCTCACCAAGTCTTCAAACCATCTCACACTTTGAAAGTGTCGCTTTCTAAACTACGAACTACTCTTCATTTTAAACTACAGTCATTCTCTAATCTCATTAAAAAAATGCAGTCGGCTGCAAACGACTAGCGATAAGTGGCTAGCTGCATTCAGGCTACTGTTTTGAAAACCGTTTGCTATTAGCAATAGCTGGATACAGTCAACATACTTTTTATGAAATATTAGTTACAAGCTTTTTGCCTTTATTCACAGATTTGCAAATGTTTTAGTAGTTTGCTCCCTAGTGCAAACTGACTTTACATCATTTGCAGTGCTTTATGGATATGGGTGGGCGCTAAAGAATTATTTTGGTGCGATTTGCTTGTTTCTATTTCCTGATTGGAAGGAGATTTCTCTGCAGAAACTTATTTTTTTATGTTAAAACATTGTAGTCTGATGACTTAAACAACAGCATGTACAAGTGATTAACAACTTCATAGCTCGCACTAGATCTGTCTTTTATTAAAACGTTAAATCAATTCCGTTATCGGAGTACTATATATATCATATTATTCCTTTTTATTTAATCAATTCCTATAAATCCTCGAATGTGATTTTTACTTTTGAAACCCAATAGTTGCACTCTATATTGTAAGACTGAGTATGGTTAGGTCTAGCACATCCAAAAGAACTGATCTACTGATTTCTCTCTGCTTTACTAAATGAAGTTCCAGCTAGAGATCTGACTGTTACGCATGTTGTATTGTTTAAAGGGGAATTTTTCTGTATGGATATTATAATAACTTTACATGTGTATTATCTTCTGAAAGAGATTCATTCTTCCTTTTTCTCCTATTCTAGTGCCTCTTTTCTGAAAAACGTTCCAGTTGAGCAGTTCTGGAATGTTCCTTCAGGATATGACATAGTAGCGACTAGCAATGTTGTTGTGAACAGGCTTTGGCAGCTAATGATGAATGAACTGTAGAATTCATTAGTCCATCCTGTGATTTATACTGGCAAAAGTATTGCAGAGTTGACTGCTGCTGTCTCGGGGAGATGGTCCTCATTGCAGAACACAAAATCCAGGGGGAGGAGTTGGATCCAGATCCAACTCCTCCCACCTTACATATCCCTAATCCTACTTATCTGCCCCCTGATCCTAAACCCCACCCCTAATCCTACCCATCCTACCCATTAGATCTGGATCCTACTCCGCCTCCTGGATCTGGTGTACTGGAATGAGGTACTCTTGGTCTCAGGGGACGACGACAATGTTTTTACCAGATTTTGCCAGACCTCCGCTACTGTGAGCAGAGAGAGAAACCGCAGTGGAAAAGTCAACAACACAATTTGGATATGACTTGGATTTGAATATATTTGTTCCAGTGAATCTAAAAATGGCTAATGGGGATTTTCGTCTAGTTTAAAGTAAATAGTGGATGCTTTTATCCTAGAATTTTAAGTTCAAACTGCTGACTCTGTACAGTATATTTGGAAACTTTTTTTGGAAATTTTTATAATTCCATTATGCTTTTAAATTGATACATTTCCCTATCCATTTCTTCTTTATCAATCTTAACACCTTTAGAGTGTAAATAAAGTGAATGTTTATTTAGAGTAAAGTCTCATAGTTGGGCTTGAGTTTGTTGCAAGTATAAAGACGGGTGTGTGACTTGTCATGAACAGTGATCCCATCAGTCATACAATCAAAGTGAGCCAGGGATCTGGAGAATGAGTGTGCAGTAAATCAGGCCTGATGAGAGGCACTCAGAGCAACGGGACAGTCTATGCTGCTTAAGTCCTTTCCAATCCTCCACAACGCTCTGTCTGGACTGCTCTAGTTCAATTACCCACAGACCTGCTCTGTGCCATGCTATTATTGGCGTGTTTGCTTTTTATGTTCTATCCCTTGCTGGTTCATATCTATTTAGGCTGGTTGCCAATGAGGATGGAATGATATCTACATTTATAATTATGCCCAGTCAGAATCAGTAATTTTGGGGATTTGAATGGTGGAATGTGTCAAATGGAACTAAGAATGCTGCACTCTAAAAGCATAGATCAGCTCAGCCAAAATATTTAACAACGGAACATGCAATGGCCAGAATTTAACGAATAACATGCATTTCACTTCTTTGGAATTTTCTGAAGAAGTCTGGGCCTGCTGATGCCAAATTATCAAGTTGTGCATTTCTTACTCTAATTATGGTCCTTTGTTTTGCCCTATTTATTTCATCAAGTGTCTGCAAAATATAAAGGTTTAGCATATTTTATATCCAACTGAGGTGAATTTGAATATTTGACCTTTTGTTTCTTCTATGTGCACAGGGCCTGCTGAGGTTCCGATGATGTCACCCAATGGATCTATCCCACCCATTCATGTGCCTCCTGGCTACATCTCCCAGGTGAGTGCAAAATTTCAAGATAATATCATTAAATATCAAATATCTCTGTGGAAAGGGAAAAATATTTATTTTAGTTTATTTTTTTCACCACAATTATTTTAACTCTTCCATCAGTATCTAAAAAAAAATAAAGAAAACCAGAATAGACTCACAATGGAAGCCAGGAACAACATGCCACATGTCCATACGTTTTACACTTCATTTAAATGACACTACACATTATAAATTGTTGTTACTTGAGCATGTGCTTGCAAGTGTGCTTGTGGGACAGCTTCCATATTTTGAGGAAAGAAAAAGAAATCCAATAATGCCCACTGCACCGTCTACCTCCCATCCTCTTACCTCTGTAAAAGAGACCTGTGGTCTTTCCAGGGCTCTTACTTCTCTATTATGTTCTATTAGACATTATACACGAATCTGTCATCATTCCAAACTGTGGCAGAAGAGAGGAGTAATCAATATGTAGCGAGTGCTGATCTGGAATGAGCTCTCCAAACCGTAATTCTTATCTTGCTCATGATCTGCCAGACATGAAAGCAGACCCCTGACCAGTAGCTTTTGGAGAGATACAATCAGCACGACAACGGCTCTGGGCCTGGAGCCTAGTGGTTACATTACGTCTTCATTTATAGTTCAACAGACCTCACCTCAACATCTATCCACAAGCTGACAAACAGCATTTCTGACTCTATGCTGGTGTTAGAAAGGACTATTAAAGGCTGTGTTGCAGGGTTAATTTTTCAATGAATTTGTGCAACTTAATGCCAGCTGTCAAGTGTCATGGAGTGATAGTCTAGCAAAGGTGAAGAGACATTCCCCACCTGACCCTATAACCAAAGTTGAGTGAAGGTTGCTATCTGGTGATGCTGTTTACAAGAAAGGCAGATTAGAGCGCAAACAGATTAGGCTTCTGTTTACAGTATAGTGGGTTTCCTAATTTTTCTGTACTCTGCACTCTGAGTTGGAAAACAAAGTAGTCATGCGCCAGTAGCAATCCTGGTTCACTTAGTCAGCTTGTTGAGATAGTCAAGTCAAGCCATATAGTGCTTTTCACAATATAGATTGCATCAAAGCAGCTTCGCAGTATCAATCAAAACATAATAACAATGTTGGTTTCTTAGTGCAAAAACATCCACGTTTGGTAGAGGTAATCAAGGGTATTACTGATTGGTTAATTATTTTGAATATCCCCAACTGAGCAAGCCAAAGGCAACAGTGGCAAGGAACCGAAAAACTCCATCAAGTGACCAATGGTGTCCTAAAACTCCATCAGTTGACCCAATGGAGAAAAATAAACCTTGGGAGAACCCAGGCTCTCCTCTGGCGTTTATGAACTAGATGCTGGATTTACAGTAACTATATAAGACAGGACCAAAGGGAAAAAAATACATTAAACATTTCATCAGAAAAGAGAAGAGATGTTGCTGCAAGATGGAGAGGAAGTTATTTTGATTAACTATTATGAGGGCACATGAATTTAAAACAAAAAGATGATGTGTACGGATAAATCATTTATAATAAATAGTGCAATATTCCATAAAA
>JAOTRC010000039.1:13570232-13583145 GCA_027497675.1 Cyprinella lutrensis
CACTAATAATAATAATGCAAACAATAAATTAAAGCTGCAGTCCGTAGCTTTTTTGGGTTAAAAATTATCCAAAATACATATTTGAGGAAATGCATGACCAGCATGATCTGTTTGCCTTAGCTCGATTTAAAACGGCTTTTAAGCTCGATTTTAAGCTTGTAATAATGTTTTTAATTCTAGTGGTACTGGTGGGTGAATGCTGACGTTGTTAACATTAACAATTTGAAAACAAAGTATAATTTGCACGTTTTTGCGTGATATGATAAGCGATTTTTAGATTTAATCAGCGTGATTACTGCAATGTCAGAACCAGAACAAAAGTGGATGTTACTTGTTCAGATGTCATTTTCCGGTGAAAATTCCTATGTTGGTCATACTTCCAAAAACTATAATCTCTGATTCTGAATGCCAGTATCCACAATGGCGTGGTGAATGACAGCCGCACACTCTCCTCAAACATTGTGATCATCCGCGCTTTGCCTTGTCGAAGTACAACTGGCATAGAGTTAATAGTTCCGCGAATAACTGCAATTGCAGATTTCAAACAGAGATGGCGACAGAGAAAAAACTGCATCTTTAAAAAAACATACAGAAATTAATCGACTGCACTAACTGACTAGTCAGCTGTTAGACAACCATCCTGATCTATCCCTACCATAATGCACCTCAGGTCACAGCAGTTCTTCTGTTTATCGCATGAATCGTCTAAACCAGCCAATCATTATTTGAATCCATTTGGAATTAGAGGAACCAGTCTAATGCAAATTATGACATAAAAAGTTGAAATTATGAGATGCCAAGTTTTATTGGGATAAAAAGTCGAAATTGAGATTTAAGTCATAAATGACGTTATAATTATGACAGTTTTTTAAGCAAAATTAAGCAATACTTAGTCAATAATGACCTATTTTTGGTCAATTCCAATTGTCAAATTTATTGTCTTAACTTTGTATTTTACTACATTTGTATTTCATAGTTTCCCATTTTAACATTTTAATCTAATAATTATGACTTTTTAGTCTCTTAGAGTTTTGATTTGACTTATATACTCCTACAAGGATTTCTCCTTGATTCTTCTCTCAATATGCTCAATGTTCAATCCAGCAGTGTTCAGGGAGGCAGAGATCAGCTCTGGCTGTCTTTTTTTCCCCTCTATCTATTTCTTTGTTTGATTTAAGTAGTTTCCAGTTTCTTTTGCAGGAGTGTTAATACAATTTCAAAGTTAGCTCTAGAGCCAGAAGACTGAATTTAATTATTTTCATTGTTTACTTTTCATTGTTTGTGTGAGGCAAACTCCCCAAAGTGAGGAATCGATGCGTCTCGTATCCGATTGCGCTACTGGAAACATGCTTTGATTTCACAAGGGTGTAATGCAAGATTGGCCTGGTCTTAAGTGTTTTATTTGTTTTTCACATTGTATCCTGATAGAAATACACCTATGAGACATTTCATGACACGTATTGAATATTAATTTGCTCTCTCTCTCTTTCTCTTTCTCATTTGCTCACAGTATGGGCTGTTCTCTGACCCAACAGAAATAACAACCGCAGCTGGTCCTCCCAGCCAATGTGCGGCCCCATCCCTCACCTTAATGTCCAATACCTGTGTGCTGGTCAGCTGGGAGGTAATTTATCATTTTTAGGAAATAGATCATACATTAACACATTCAACAAAGATATACTGTCAGTATTGATGGTCAGATGAGCTGAAGTACAAGTAATCAGCCTATAATTTGACTCTTTCAGAGTCCAGAGAGCTCAGGAGCCGACATCTCTGAGTACCGTCTGGAGTGGGGCCGAGAGGAAGAGCCCATGGAGCTGATCTACTCCGGCCCTGACACGCAGTGTGAGATCTCAGACCTGACACCTGCTACTCATTACTACTGCAGACTACAGGTATTACTGTCACTGGACGGTTCATTTACACCATTATTGTTCAACAATTCCTTTACAGTGTGGAACAATTTATTGCTCTAAAATGCACCTTTCATAACGCCTTTTTAATTGTATTAGAAATGTCCTGTGATTTAGACTTGATTTGTAATGAATGATATGGCTATAGTGATATGATAAGGCACAGTCCCCTTAGAAGTAGGAAATGGTTTTATTAATACTTTTACATGGCTGCGGTGTGTCGCTCTGCTACAGCCTCACGACTCAAACCAAAAATTAGAAAAGTTGGATCAACTTTGGAAAGACATTTGTGCAATGCATATCATATTAGGGATTTGCTATTGGCTATTTTAGCCTATTTAATTATGACTGGAGTAGTAAAAGTATGACAGGAAAAGTTGAAAAGAACAAGGAAAGTTGCCGCTTCATTAACTGCATCTTGCGCACTGAGGCCGTAAAAAGGTTCCTGTCATTATGCTTTAAATAAATGAGCTTGTGACAGTCATTTCGAGATGATACCATAATGCCGAAGATTAACAGCATAATGATCTCTGTTATAATTTTCATTTATTAGGAAATATTGTCATGCAGCTCAAAGTGATGTACAGAAACAGAACAAAATGGATAACTCTTAATTTTTAGGTGACATTTATTCTTACTGCACGAGAAATCACATTAGCGCTGTCAGTGGATTTAATAGTTTAATTGTGATTAATACAATTTTTTGTAGGGAAAGGAAACTAAATACCTGGCCTAAGTGTAATTATGTTTAATTATGTTGCTGTGATTTTTTTAGAAATCACACAGAAGTGAATAAAACGTCATAATGTAAATAAATGTTAAAAACCTTTGACAGCTAAATTTGAACATTTATTAAATATCAATAAAATTTATTGACCGCCCTAAAACAAATATATTTGTAAAAGCACATTATACTACAAGTTAAACCTTGTCCCTCTCTTTAAAGGCGGTGAATCAAGCAGGTTCAGGACCGTACAGCGAGCACGCAAGCTGTCAGACCCCTGCCACCGTTCCCGACCCGGTCTCAGTGTTTTGTGTACTTGAGCACGATGCCACAGATTGCGGCGTCTACTCACCTTCCACATGCCTGGCTGTGAAATGGGACGAGCCCTGCAACAATGGAGAGGAGATAAGGTCCTACACTCTTAAACTGGGAGAGCAGCTCATCAGCTTGGGCACCAGCACCTGCCATGTGCTGCAGAACCTCCAGCCTGACAGTGAATACAGGTGTGTACATACACATTTAAACAAACAACCATGAACCATTCAGACACCTCCACTAAATCACATTTAGCTGGTGATTTGCATAAGCACTCTGTGATATGGGACAACAGTCTTAACTAATAACCACTTAGCTTACCGATTGCCTCCGAGCCAAATCTGTGTCCTGCTGGGAGTAGTTACGCTCCATCTCGGGTCTCATTTGCATTCAGCAATGTTGCCCATTTCAGCGAAGCGTGACGCCACAACCACGTCACCCCTCTGCATGTTTCCTCCCCCTGCCCAGGAGGACAGTGGGTAAACAACAGAGTGTTAATGATGCTAATCGGTAGCTAATGAAAGGAGAAGGCCGGAGGGCAGATTTTGTGTGTGTATCTAGGAAATGGTGTCCATAACAGGACATCTATCCCTGCATGAGGCCACCACCGTGCACATTGAAGTGTCTCCATCAGACAGCTTATGCAACCCATGTTTTTGTCTGAGAGCTTTGATTATAGACTTTAAATTAGAGATCTGCGTGGGGATGATGATTATTATTATTATTTTTTTCAGTTTCATCCCACTGGGTCTTGCAGATTTTCACTTTGTCCACCTGCTTCCCATTTAATGCTTTTCTTCTTGCCTACTCCCTCTAAATGTATACTACTGTTCAGAAGTTTGGGGTCAGTAAGATATACATATATATATATATTTAATACACATACACATTAAGTGTGACCATAATAACTTTTGGAATGATTCAAACGGTTTCTATTTCTAATAAATGTTTTTTTAACTTTCAATTAATAATAGAATCTTGTATTTCAACATTGAAAACAATAGAAATGTTTCTTGAGCAGCAAATCAGCATGTTAGAATGATTTCTGAAGGATCATGTGACACTGAAGACTGGAGTATTGATGCTTACATTTGAGAATATATGAAAATACAGGTATTTTAAATTGTAATATTTTAGAATATGTCTGTTTTTACTGAATTTGTTATCAAATATTAGACTTTCCAAAAAATCTTACCAACCCCAAACTTTTGAACGGTAGTGAATGTTACAGTATTACCATTTTTCCCCAGGTGTCTCAAATTTGTTGTCATGAAGCTCATTCTCAATAATATTGTGTTGGACTTCCTCTCGGTTAGCATTCTTCTTTTTTTTTAGTCTTTGATTTGCTTTTTGGAGTATTTAAAATAAAATAAAACTGACGGTACGCATCCACTCACAGATTTCATTATCTGATACCAGGCTATTTTAGTAATCTCCTGCCAGTGTTCTGACTGACCTAATGGCAGTGTAACCTCATAGAAATGCAGCTTCTTTGGATAAGCAGGAGAAATAACAATGTTCAGTATATTTAATACCTCATTCACACAAATGGGAAACAGATTTCCTTAAGTGATCAGTGACCTAAAGTAATATAGAATCTCAAATATTAATTCTTATTGATTCAGAGGTCTTCAACCCTGCTCTTGGTCTTCAGGATCCCTTTAAAATCACAAGCTGATATACACTTTGCAGCCCAGTGAATCTCCAGGAGGGTTGAGGACGTTTATGTCATCATATTTTAGTTCCAGGTCAAAAATGAAGAGAAGTTTTTTGAACCACACTGTATATGAATCATGAACTATTTTTTTGTTCCAGCCCTGGTGTGAAGCAGGCTGTACGGCCGTTTTATCGCTCTTAGATCGATAATATCTTTTGTCATTAGGGGCGTAGAGACTAATGAAATCTTGTGAAAGGTTAAAGTATGTTTGGTTTTCACTTAAATGTCAACCAAACAGTCTGGTGTTGTGGGAGAGCTGCTGTTAATTCAAGTCCAGACTCCCCAACACTCCAATTTGTTTTTAAACCCAGAAATCGATTTTGGTTCCATTTGATTTAATAACACGACAAGGCATTATCCTTGAACGATGGGCTCCTACCCAAAGCACTTTCAACCGACAAATGTAAATTTGATTGAGCTTAGCAAGGGGAGAGTTAAGGAAGTTATTTGCATCCTCAAGTGAGTTTGACATAGCATGATGTGGCAGTGTGTGAAGAGGTTGAGTCATTATTTTGGTTTTGCTACAGTCATGAATTCTTCCAAGTTGTAATATTTTGTTTAGTAGCATGACTTAAAGTATATTTCCCCTTTCGTCCGTAGTGCAATCAGTCTTAGAAATAACTAAGAAATTTTATTTATATAATTTCTACCACTTCAAGCAATGATTAAAGTGTCTACAGCAGATTTTGTGTGTTTGTTGTGCCATGGAAATGCCATGAAGTGTTACACGTGGTTAACAGCAAAACTAAAATTCGTCTGTTGGCCTGTTGAAACCCTCTGCACTCCATCCATACATGCATATTCAGATGAAGCTGCTCATTTGAGTGTGTCTGCCTGCCTATTGCATGAATGTCCGCTATAAATGGAGGGGAATGTTGCGGTTTTAACACATGCACATGAATCAGTGTAGTGTAATGACTCACACATTTGCTCTATTATAGTTATTTTTGGATGGAAATTCTACAAAAATAACCCTGCGATAATGCCTGGTATGATCCGTTTGATTTAAAATGTTTACTTTTACATAACATGAGGAAGTCCTGCTCAGTGATATCAGCAAAAATATAAATGGCGTATCTCTTTACAGGTTTACAGGTAAAATTGTCCCTAAAGATCACCTGATGTACATGGTTTAAATGAGACTCTCTGTGTTGTCAGTCTGCAGATTCAAGCAGTTAATGAGATTGGTGCCGGTCCCCTCTGCCCTCCCCTGTTGGCCCGCACCAGGCCTCTGCCACCTGTCCCTCCCCGACTGGAGTGCACTGCTGCAGGACCCCAGAGCCTCAAACTCAAGTGGGGAGACAGCAGCAATGCCAAGAGCCTGCTTGGAGAAGAGATGGTTTACAACTTACAGATGGAGGACAAGAACAGGAGGTCAGTTCATTTCAATCACACATCATGAATAGCAATAAAGGCACCGCTAAAAGAAAAATTGAATTATTTTGAGAGCACACTGTGAGTCAATTTAGTCAAGGTGAAATGTCATTAGATGGCAGCAATATTTTTTTTTAACATTTTACTTTTTTATATAAGGTTTTGAGGCCTTACTGTTATAGATGTACCTGTAGATTGGCCAGGTCACTAGATTTTGAAGCTACCCAAGTTTCAGTTTGGCCTAATATAATTGTTACTGTTGATTGTTTTCCTTGGCAGAGGGGCATGTTGGCAGTGTTTGTGAGTGGGCAACTGGCCTGACAGATGGGCATTTAATAGATAATATAATGAATTCCCCAACCAATGCTGTCAAAAATCCTTTTAGTGTTAGACTGGTTAATTTACTAATTATTTTGATGATTCACTTTAGCCAGTAACTGTTTTGCTTCAAATGGAGCAATCATTTATCTTTACCAAAAATGCAGCGATGGTAGTGTATATGGCTTACATATACAGTACAGTACCATTTAAAGCAATAGTTCACCCTAAAATTAAAATTCTATCATTTATTACTCGCCCTCTCATTGTTCCAAACCCATACGACCTTCGTTAATCTTTGGTAAATTAAGATATTTTTAATGATATTAATTGAATTTAATGAAACTTTACTTACAAAATATTAATCTCCAACAGAGCACCACGATGCATGCGTAGAGCAGACGTTGTTGTGAAGGTACATTGGAGATTAATATTTTGAAAATAAGTTATGTTAACTTATGTTTACTAAATGTTAAAGGGATAGTCCACTTTTTTTGGAAATAGGCTCATTTTACAACTCCCCCAGATTTAATCAGTTGGGTTTTACCATTTTCAAATCCATTCAGCCGATTTTCTGATATTTAGAAGAATATCAGTAAACAGACAGTTTCCATAGTAGGAAAAAAATATACTATGGAAGTCAATGAGACCAGAAACTGTCTGGTTAGTGATATTCATCTTAATATCAGAAAATCAGCTGAATGGATTTGAAAATGCTAAAACTCGACTGTTTAACTCTAGGGGAGTTAAAAAAGTGGAGTATCCCTTTAACTTTTCTGATGTCGACCAAAAAACCCGTGGCGGTTGACCGATCGAGCGCCGGAAGTGACAGTGGAAACGCGACTGGCTCTGGCACACACTAGCACGCTTCCTTTTTGCCAGACGGTGGAAATGCGGCTATTGAGGCTTTTCCAGCATTCAGTTGATTGTGTTTTATTCTGTGCAGAGACTGGAAGTCGCAAAATGAAACGCCATAGTCATAAACAGAGGACTATCAATTGGTAGCATAATGTCCCCTTGACTTTGTGTCTTTGTTCTGATCAAATTATAGTGATAAGCATATTTACTAAAGGCCTAAGATCCAATTGCCATCATCAGTGTGCATTAGAGTTTGGTAAATGTTTTTTCTGTTTTTGTTTTTTGAGCATTTGCTATGGTAACAATGATTGATTCAGCTGCTTAATCAAAATTAGATGCCAACTGCGCAATCGAGAGAGTCTCGATTCGGCACGGCTCTGAAATGACTATTACACATTTTATTTCTGTTCAGATTTCCATAGTAACCACAGATGTACTATCCAATCCATCAAACGAAAAATAGATATTATCATACCACTTCTCTATGAACAAACTTTTTTTTAAAATAATTTCTTTTGGATTATGTTTTATAATTCAGAAGGTGATCTGTTGGAGCTGGATCTTAACAAGTTTGATGCTTAGTGCTATTCCTTCATATGCGCATAGGACCCTTTGCAAAATTTCCAAATAGACCAGCCTTTGGATGAAAAGAGATTGAAGAGGAGGGTTTGAAAGGCTTCCATGAGAATATTAAGCATAAACTGCAGGTCACTGGTCTGTTACCTTGATCTAATTTGTCGGATGTCAAGCTGGCAGGAATCTTGACATTGGCAAAATACCCGTGGAAGCAGTCATTAAATAGCAGCTGTTGCTTTGTTCTCTGTTTTGACCTGAGGTGTTTGTGCATTAGATGGATGGTGTTGCACTAGGACAGGACATGGAATGAGGATACCCAGAGCTCTCTGCCACTACCAGAAATTTCCTCCTAATTTATTGTAATTGGAACCACAGAAGGTTCAATTAAATGTTAAATGTCTGGGGCTAGTTTATAATGTCATTGTGTCCTTTTTGGTCTTGGAAATACACAAATGGCCAGAAAAGGGCATTCTTTAACATTTTGGTTTGTGGTTTTATTGACATTTTTGTTTTTCGTTTTAGACAAATGTAGCTCATTGTTAACACTGGTGGAAATTTTCAGCAAAATATTCACAAAGCAATTAATTAAATAAATGTTTTGGATGTTAACCATATATATATATATAAAGAAAGTAAGGGTGATTTACTGCAATGCTTTTTTTCAGTTAGTTGGTCAGAAGAACAAAAGTTAGTTACTTGTTCAGATGACATTTTGGGGTAAAAAATTTTATGTTGGTCATACTTCCAAAAAGTATAATCTGTGATTCCGAATGACAGGGAAAAAAAAAAAAAAACCACCAAACCGGCGCGGTGACTGACAGCCACTCATTCTCATCAAAACATTGTGTTCATCCGCGCTCTTCCGTGCCGGGGTACAACGCACGTAAAGTTGATAATTCCGCGAATGACTGCAATTGAAGATTTTGAACAGAGATGGCGACAAAGAGGGAAAACTTTGGACTGCAGCTTTAAGTGTCCTGAAACTAAATGTATCACGATTTCCACAAAACTATTAACACCACAACTGTTTTAAGCATTGATGATAGTAAGAAATGTTTCTTGAGCAGTAAATCAGCATATTAGAATGATTTGAAGACCAGAGTAATGATGCTGAAAATTCAGCTTTGCCATCACAGGAATAAATTACATTTTAAAATTAGAAACCAAGTATTTAAAATTGTAATATTATTTCACAATATTACTGTTTTTACTGGATTTTGATCAAATAAATGCAGTCTTGGTGAGCATAAGACACTTTTAAAAAGCATTAACATAAATAAAATGTGTGTTTTAGGTTTGTCACAATTTACAGAGGCCCAAGCCACACGTATAAGGTACAGAGACTAAGTGAGTCGAGCAGCTACTGTCTCAGGATTCAAGCTGTGAGCGAGGCAGGAGAAGGGCTTTTCTCTGAAATACACACCTTCCATACCACCAAATCTGTTCCTCCAGCTCTCAAGGGTAAAGTATTCTTGTACAATAACATCAACATATTGCTTCACGCCAGGTATATGCTCATTTACTGGATGGGTACTTATTGGTTGTTTATATACAGTAGCTAAACTTGTATTTTATCCTTTAGCTCCTAAAGTGGTACAGTTGGAAGGGAATGTGTGTGAGGTCAGCTGGGAGAGCATTCCACCAATGAGAGGAGACCCCATCATCTACATCCTACAGGTGCTGGTGGCCCGAGAATCTGAATACAAACAGGTGAGATTCCATTCTTCAAATCTAAATTGTCTATAGATAAGGACTATTAGCCATTGATCGAAAACATCTTCACATTCTCTTTACTCTTCTCATTTGCATTAAAAGTAGGTTGTGTATTTTTTTTCCCAACTGTGATGGGAGAATTTTTAATGTAGACAAATGTGTTAATTTGAAACCCCATTTTTAGATTTTGTAAAATTGCTTTTAGTTTGAGACATCCATTTAGTTTGTATTGAAGCATTTTTATTTTCTCTAATTTGACATTATTAACTTTTTTATGAATGTTTCCATAGCTTTGACAAATGCTATGACTAACACCAACACAATGACAATGTAAAATGGATGAAGTTTCATGCTACTCTTTGTAGTGCATTGCTATTCAAGGAAAGGTAAAGGGATGGGATATGTCATCCCCACAGACTAAGTCTGAGATAAGACTAGAATATTAGGTTTGTGTTCTCCACCTGAGACTGCCGCAGATGCCACTGATGGCTTGATAGTGACAACCACCTCATCTATCATGCTTGATACAATTGAAAGAAACAACCAGCCGCATTTGAAAACATATTTTCTTTCGCCCTTTTTGTGGTTATTTTTATTTGAAAATGATAACACTATTGAACATAACAGGTATTTACACCAATCATTATACAGTATTACTCAATTAACACAAAATCTCCTGTTCAAAAGTTTACACATGCTTGTTCTTAATATTGTCTGTTGCCTCTTTAAGTGTCAATGACTGTTTACCCAGTTACACTTTATTTTAATTATTGGTAATGGAAAAGCGCCATTAGTAGACTGTTAGGTTAGACAGAATAAGTTGTCATGTGCTTGCAAAGTTACTTATAGTCAGTCTGTTAGTGTTAACAGAAATTAAGCAGTCTACTAATACTCTAATGACAGTTAGTTGACATGTAGTTTGCAAAGTTACTTATAGAATCTATTTAGAATCTAAATACTGTGACTGTACTTTTGTGATAGTTGTGTTTCAGTCCCTGGTTTGTCACAGAGGGAGGGCTATTATTATTCACAGCACATATTTTTGTCAATTCTGTTACAAATGTGCTGTCATTTTACATTTAATGGCCACATTAGTAGATAAGCCGGTGAATCAAAATCCACTGAGCATTGAGCGACTCTGAAGGCCACGAGGTCTCTCCATGGAGTTCTGCATGACCGCTTCTGTCATGACCAGAGCAAGCCAATCAGATTCCTTTCTTCTCTCGTATATTTCTCTGCTAGGGCCGAGAGCACGGTCTAATGTAGCTGGCATGGTTCCTATTACCGTGCTAATGTGTGCCTCGTCCTGTCAGCTGTTAAAATGTATGTGATTCAGGAGCGGATTGTTTGCATGGAAAGAGAAGAGAGAGTTTAATGGCTGCAGATGCTGTGTTCTGTTTGCTCTGGTTCTGATGCTTCTGTTTGAGCATCTCAATTTCACCAGCTTGTTCCACTAAATAAAACCCGTCAAAGTTATTGGCAGAACAGGGATCTGGCATAAATCCCATCTACAACTCAGAACATTTTCACCCAGCTTAACAGTGCATGTTCACTATACATTACTGAATTGAAATCATGTAAGCACAGACATCTTGCCATTTAATGTTAAAGCTAGTTACAATTTTGGCCTATAATAATGGGCGATAAAACAGTTCTTCACTTTTTTTTAAGTAAGTTTAGGAATCACCACATTATAATGTACATGTGGATATTCGTTTTGAGATTTGATTAAGATTACGTTTAACATTATTCCTTTTTTAATTGCTTTTTTAGATTCATTTGAGCAACAGATAATGTAAAGAGTGATCTAATTGAAAACATAGACGCTAAGTGATGAGAAATCTTCCTGTGCTGTTATATGAAAATGTCAGCACTCATGTGTATTTAATTCATTTCATTTTCTTTCAGATTCAGCTTGTTTTTGGTTTTATTTTGTCTGGTCATGAGTAATTTGGCTTGCTTTTGTCAAATTTCGCCATCGCGAACAACTTCTATTAAGTTTGTTTTTCATTGCATTATACGGCGGGACAGTTTCCAAATGTATTTTTGCATTGCTTGTGTTTATCTTTGAGACTATAGTGTTTTCAAAAGTCTGGTGTGCACTTCTACTTTTCCACTTGGAAATCAAATGTTTAGTCCTTTCTGACCAGTTTTTGTACAGCCTCGTGCTGTGCCATACATCTGGAATAAATAACGAAGCTCCTGGCTTTGCTGTGCTATTAGACCTGCATGGTGACATGAAACTCGCGACGGGCACGTAGGGATTTTTCTCCATTTCCTTTGTGTCAACAAATGAAAATGTGTCCATAATCTTAGCAGTGAGTAAGGAAGGTTACAAATTGTGGGCGGCTTTCCAGTGAAATTGAACCATTGTTGTTTGGCAACCAAAAGCAGCGACATGTGAAAAGCCTCATGCATAGTAAGTGCTCTGTTTTATGTCAGTTCCCCACACATGACCTATTCTGCATTTTAATCAGACCTCAGATGTTTCATGTTAGTATCAGCATATCATGCATGTACTGTAGTCTAATAGACCCCGTCACAGTTACGTCACGGCGCTAGCTGGAGGCAAAACAAAGTGAAAACTGGAGGCGGCCAATACAAACCAGCATAGATTCGGCTACATAATAAGGAGCTTAAATTACTTTAATTATTATTATTATTAAATATCATCTTATTGTGTTGTTTGGTGCAAGTATCAATGAAAATATGCTGTATCTGGACTTTTTATTCCTAGAAAATATTCACATGATTAAAATCGCACCGTAATGTCACTCTTTACATTGTCGTCTTCTCTGCCCTGGCTAGGTTGAACTGTGGATTGTACTCACAAGTCTTGTACTTGACCATTCAGCACGTAGTTATTGGCATCTAAAGATTTATATGCCCTCAGTTTCTCTTTACGATCGGTTTCTCTATAATGTAGGTGTAGAAGTCAGGCCGCTCAACCGATGTAATGTAACATTAATCCTGTCAGAACATCCATGCATTGAGTGAGCGTGTGAAGGCTAGGGGTCGGCCAATCTGGTTCTGTCCGTTAAAATTACCTTTTGAAAATAACAATCATGGCCCTGGACAGTGAGTGACCTTACACATTAAGATAAAATCTGATTTTCTTCAGTCATTGTAAAAAAAAAACAAGCTAATACAGTAAAACGTGCTAACTATCATTAGTGAAGCGGCCAGAGGGCTCGTTCTGCCTCGACCTAAGCTCCGCCCACATAAAAACGTCACCATGTTTACCAACTGAAAAGGGGTCTATTGGAAGATATGTTTTCCATGTGAAAATCATCTTTTCTGTTTAGATTTCTTATCTAGACTCTCTTTGTTATGGAAGCTTGTTTCCGCCACTGAATAAAAAAATAAAATAAATAATTGCGACTTTTTATCTCACAATTCTGACTT
>JAOTRC010000039.1:13645528-13656970 GCA_027497675.1 Cyprinella lutrensis
TGTCACAGACTAGGATGACCATATTTTGATTACCAAAAACCAGGACACTCGGCCCGGCAAACAGATGGGCCTACCCAAATGATTCTCAAAGTTTACTCAAAGATACCTTATTAATTTCAATGCATTTAAAGTAGGTTATGCCTCCTCTGTATGGATAGAAAAATGTTACATTGTTATAAGAAAACAGGACATGTCCTGGGAAAACAGGACAGTTGGTCACCCTAACACAGACCCATTTATGATGAAACTGCTTGAATGAATCTGCCACGCTTACTGGGATTTTTTCTTTTTTTTATATTAATGGCTTGGAGTTAGGCCTTAAGATCCTGCTTTCATTCACACATCCTTTCAGTTAGTGTCTGTGCATTCCCTTCATTCAGCGGCTCGGTGGGTAGTGGTAGTGGAGTGGTAAGGAGTAGTGCTGGGCTCAGCGCTGTGAGGGCCAGGTGGTGCACCGTCTGCTTCGTCCTCAACTGACTTCCGTACACTGCTCTTCATGTACAAAAATGTAGGAGCGATGTCGATATCATACTTGTGTTTCTCAAAGAGCAGCAGTGACAGAAGAGGGGTCTGGTGTCCACCCTGGGTGTGTGCGGGTGTGCAGTTTGAGTAGCTCTGTTGTTAGTCACTTGCTGTCACACCCTGGCACTCCAGCTGCATTCCATGCCAGTCAGCCTGAGGATGTCTCGTATAACATTATTTTTTAAATGCGTGGCAAACCATGAAAAGAAAATATGTAGTTTCTGATGATGGGCTGAAGTTCCAGTTCTCGCAAAGCCTCTTCGAGACGCTTAAACTGAGGGGTGCGGAGAGCCGTCTCACACCTTGCCCGGGATGCTAGTGCTGTAGTTAAGTGCTTGTGGGTTTTTGGGTTTTGTGTGTGTAGTTAGCCTGTGCCCTGCGGCGTTAGCTGTTCTGAATCTCCCCTCCCATCCTCCATCTCACCGCCACTCTGCCCTCCAGCAGACGTCCGCTGACCCATTTCCTGTCTTTACCCTAGAGCAAATGTACACGTTCATTTAGTTTCAATTAGCTAGATGTATGGTATGTTTAATAGACTGGCACATCTGTTTCCATCTGGCCACCTTGACTTAAGATTAATCTCAAATGATTGCAAGAGACTCTGTTTACATCCGGTAGTCACATGAGTTTCAATTGTGTCCACTGTGACAGATTGAGTTCGTGGACTGCATCATTCAGTTGTTGCAAAAACGTTGTTTTAATTTGTGCAAATGTGCCGTTTTAGTCTGAATACTATTTTTTTTTTTGTTTTAGTCTTACTCCTATTAACTGTATAGTTGCTTCCTAAGATATGTGCCACTCCATGTTGATATCAGACATATTGAAGTACTCCTAACTTGTTGACTGTTAAGTGGTCTTGACATGATTGGTTGGTTCTTCATGAGCTGTCCTTTGCCTTTACTTTATACACATTTTTGTGTTGCTTCATTTTACAAACATTCTTTTTCTTTTCCTTAATACATCTTTGTGATACTAATATTTTCTCATGTCCTTTTTATTTTCGTTATACAACACATTAATATGGTATTATTGATATGATACGCCCCTTTACAGCAGATTTACTTCACAAACACCTGAATGCCATGACCTAAAGATTTTCAATTACAATAAAAAATCCTAAATTTGGCATTACTTATTGGTACTTTTTGTGCCATCAGTCGCGTGTGCACGCAAGCTCCGAGGATCTCCTTTTCTTGGCTCATTTTGAGTCAGACTTGCATTGTTGACTGGAGACCCGATCTGGCCAGATCATTTGAATCAGCAAGTTGTTTATTGGAAAACCGATGCAATAGGATTGGTCTAATTCACAAATGATTCATTAAGGGTGATTTGGGAACCGATTTTACAGGTTAACTGACAAGGATCAGCTTGTTCACGAATCAGACACAGCTATCGCGTCACTGAGCTGATGACTATTTCTTCAGTTTAAAACAACGAGAAAAAGTTAAAGCTTCGGGTCAGGTCAGTATGCACCATGCGGTTCTTATCTGTTTTGTGAGATTTCAGGACAGATGCTGCATTTAGGTGCGTCTGGTAAATTTGCTCCTTGATGTCAGGTATTGGTTATGATGTCAGTATTCAAGTCAGAACCATAACACTGAAGTATAAACAACATTAAAAATTATATTGTGAACAATAAACCCAAGTAACTACATCTGAATTCAAAATGATGATAATTACACACAGATTTATTCACCGTATCAATCTTTATTCCTTTAACGATGTTCATATCTTACAGTAAAGTCTCAAGAAATTACGACTGGTTTACCAAAGAATAAATGTGCTGATCAAACAAATAAAAGACATTCACGTAGATCTAGCATTAGGATCCTTTGGAAGGTAGTGATATTTTTAGTCCAGTGATGCTGTTTCACTCCTCTTTCCTTCTCATCTCAGTAACGCACCAGTGGGCAGGGTCAAAGATGCAGTGATGTACAAATAGGCGTTGACCTGATTCTGCAGAGGGGGTCTCTCATCACACTATTACATCATAATGTGACTAGTTGTTTTCAGGGTTACAATAAGCTGTTTTTGGACTGAGGAAATTGAGTCCTGAAACTTGCAGGATGTTTATGTACTACAATGACCTCCTACATGTCAAAAGATCAAGGAACATTTGATCTCTCAATTAATGACCCCTTTAAGTCCCCCTCTACATTTATTTCCTACTGAATATTCTGTTCTTGAATGCATTGCAGATACTGCTAAGTTTTAAGGACAGGTCATTATGTTTTCTATTAATTGGTCTTTTCTCCCATTACACACTTCCTTACATGTCTCTGAAGCGAATAGTAACTGAGACGTCACTGTGAAGTGTAACCTCTTATGAGTCAGTTTTAAATGCTGTAATCGGCAAACTAGCAAATTTTTGTGTAGTGTTTTATATAGATAATTTATAAATTTAGAAAATTCACTAATGTAAGTGTCGATCTGGCACAATGCCTTGAGGCAGCACTTCAGACTTGTGCTCGAGTTAATTGGGATTGGCAGTATAGGATGTTAGCACAAATGGATGCCTGCCTACCTTGATTGGAGCAAGCTTTGGCGATCGAGATGGGATTTCAGAGCCAAAGGTTCATGGCATGCACTGTGGTATCGATCAGCGGTTCAGGGGACTTCACTCTCGGTGCCGTGTATTGATGTCAGAACCATCTTCATTTGCCTTCTGCATGACCCATTGGCCTTCTACATGACCCATTGGCCTGTGAACGCTGAAACATTGCTTGATCCTTCATCCATAGACGGCATTATTTTATGGTGCATCAAATAGTAACAAGAATTGACACGAGTTGAGAGGCCTGTGAGCAGATTGTGCTGGCGCTCTTCACAGGAATCCTGAATGACTTGAATATTTGTGTGCGTGCATACGCACTCTCGTAATATTTAATTGCTTTGTTTTTGACATGTCTGTCAACTTGGAAATTCAGAATCTGTAATAATGACAAACCGTCAACAGCAAGTTTTGAAGTTATTAAAGGATTTACCACTCCAAAGTGAAAATTCTGACACCTACTCAACCTTATGAAAATCCAACACAAAGTATGAACTGAGACTGAGCGATTGAAAGTCCATTCCACAAATTCTGACTCCTCATCTGAATCAAGTGGTTAATCCAAGTCTTTTGAAGAGATATAATTGCTTTTTTATGACAGATTTCATTTTTAGTTTTAGTCATATAAACATTGATCAACACATGGACCAAATCACATTTACAATATTATTTTTTTAACCGTAAAATTTTTAAGGGTTTAGACTTTCAGTAGAGGGACATCTCTCAGGTTTAACAAAAAATATTTTTATTTGTGTTTTGAGGATTAACTAAAGCCTAGATTTTAAATGATAATTTTCACTTTTGGGTGGACTAACCCTTTCCAAATTCTATGTAAAAAGGAATTGTTTAATGGCAAGTAGCAGCTCATTTATATTAAAGGATTAAATCTACTGTATTATCCAAAAATACATTGAGAAAAAATGTATTGTCCGGGGGTGTTTGTGTGTACACATTCCCTCTCTGTATTTTTGCTTATTTTGTCACTCGTCAACTATGTCTGCTGTGGTGTAGCAAAATATGATCTATATATAATCTGCATGAATAAAAGTGTTTGTGCTCGCATGTGCCTGGGCCTCAGCTCTTTCCCTCGGCATATCAAATATAGATTTGTGTGGTAGAGGAATTCAGGCATTATGAAATGTTTGGAGCAAACAACATCTATTGTAATCCAGAGCCAGAGTCAAGCAGACTGATCATCCAGAAAATGAAGAGGAAAAGAGAGAGATTGTGGACACTTCAGACACCTGCTCTGAATGTTTAAAATCAGCTGCACCTCGTCCATATGAACCTTGATGCTTTAAAGCTATAGTTCACATAACAGAATACTGTCATAATTTACTGTCACCCTCATGTTGTTTATAACCTGTATGACTTGCTTTCGTTTGTGGAATAAAAAATTAGATTTTCTGAAGACCGTGCTGGTCAGTGGTCAATCCTTTCTGTGCACTGGGAACTGAAGCATTCAAGCTTAAGCAAATAAATATCTAAAGTGGTCCACGACTCATGGACTCTATTCCAAATCTGACAGACTGAAATTATTGAAAATCTTCCTTTCCAGGAAGCCATTAAACCAAATCCGTGAGTCAACTCCGAAACAATATTTTGATTCGTCCAGAATTTTGTGAGCCAAGTGATTCTTTGAAAATGTCCAACAGTGAACTGAAAAGAATGATTCATTGAATAGAACTTTACTATTTGCTCATATTGGATTTGAATGTTTGGATTTGGAACGTATGAGTTCTAAATTGTAGCTGTCGAAGCGGCAGTTACAAAGGGAAAAAGTCTGTACATTTGCATAGGCTAATATTTAACTCTAACGGTTGCTGGTAGTTTTCCTTGAGTTGCATCAACTGTGTACATTAGTTTCTGTTGCGCCCCAGCCTCTATAAATAATCGCCTTTCAGGCTGTCTTTCCCTTCCACTCAGCATAGTGCTGCCATGTTTAGTTGTCTGTCAGGCAGGTCAGTTGGACGGTGGGAACCATAACACGGTATTCTGCACATGTTTGCTTGAACAACAGAAACCTGAGGGATGTGCAAGGTTGTTAACTCCTATCTGCCCATCACACTCTCACTGACAGTTTGCACGCTGACCCTTTTTTTTTAAATGAACCAAGATTGGAAAGTAGAATGTGCATCCTTCCTCTCTGAGAAATAAAGAGCGAAACACATTTCCATAGACACTGTGACTGACATGTCTGCTGATGCAGCCAGAGAAAAGGACCGTCCTGCCAGTCTTGTCAGACAAAGCACAGGCCCAGCATGAGATGACTGAGGTGAAGGAGAGGGGGAAAGAGCCATGAGACCTCTGTAAAGAGAAGGGCTGAGTAAGGAAAACAGTCAAGACACCAGCTGTAGAATGAAACTGTAAACCACAATAAAGTAATCTGACAGAGGATTTTTTCTTTAGCGTTTATCTATATTTACATAGTGTACATAACAGTTAAATATTTAAAGTTTTTAATAACTGCTCCATTCGTTTTTTAATGTAATAAATCTTTAGCAAATCTCATTTTTTTCATATTTACAATCGTGTGTTTACATTTAAACCATTAAAGGGATACTTTAGGATTTAGCATTAAGCTCTGTATTATTAGAAAACCTGTAGTATTTTCGAATTACCATGCTCTTCACCCTCATATCCCCCTGAGACGAGATTTATGTATCTCTCTCTTTTTTTCTCCTTTTTTGTATGTCTGGATAAAATCCTCCGATGATACAAAAATTATCATTTTGCATCATCGGAGGATTTTTTTTTTAGCCAGAAGCTAAAGCGTACAGTCATTAGTAGGAGCTGTTCCGCATGTTTTCAACCCGCCTAAAGAGGGTGGGATCTCGCTCGCAGAATGTCCATTGCGTCAACCATCTTTTTTGAGAAACTAATCTAGCTGGCTCTTGTTCTGTGGGGAAAGCTGAGTAGTAGGGGTTACCATCCTCTTTCTCCCAGACATGTCCGACTGTCGATGTCCGGGATTTTTTGCTTTTGCTTTCTGCATTCGCCATTCATTGTTTACATGTAAACCTTTTGTTTCAGTCTAACTGAATTAATTGTAGTTGGTGAATATGAATGTAGTGTTTACATGAACGCTAAACAAGTGAGCGATTGATGTGCGTTTTAACATTGCTAAGAAAATTCTCGCTCCTCCGGTGCGTCTCACAGGTGTCGTAATCACGCCACCGGCCTCGCGCCGTTCTCCCACCCTAGCCTTATCCTGCTTGCCACAGTAAACATAATGAATGGCAACTGTAGAATGCAAAAGCTAAATCCCGGACATTTTCGGCGATCTTGAAACACATTTTTGGGCAGACTTATCACGAAGACTCACTAGTAGCCTAGACTTGTTGTTTAACTACTGCACTCTGTTACCAGTAGGCGTGGCCTCCTAGGGCAGCAAAGCAAGTGCATTATGGGAGTTGTTGTCTTTCATCCACATAAGCCAAAAATACATTTTCTGTCTTTTCTCAGTCTAGAAAGCTCCAAATTGAAAAATAATTTCACATTTCTTCTACATGACGCATTTTAAATACACATACATCTTTCCAGAGGTGTTGTGACCCTTTAAGCAGTATATGCCAACATTTAAATTAATAATTTGACACAATGCTTGTATTATGTACGTTTTTACATTGTACTTATTTATTTAATTCCTGCATGTAGTTTACAAATAATTTCTATGATTACATCTAAAATTACACTGTTGACCCTTACCAATAAACCTCTCTAACCGCATCCAAATCCCACCTAAGTAGCAGCAAAATACAATAAAACATGAAGACAATACTGTACATTGTACCATTTTTTTTTCTTGATTTAGAAAATCCACTTTAGTCATTTTACAAACTATAACTTTGCAACTCAATGAACATCAAAAAGCACAACTTTCCATAGATGGTCCTGGACAGAGTTTTGGGGCTCAGCAGCTGAGTGGCTCCCCCTTCACCGTAGGAGGTTCATTGTTTAGACATTTTATTTTTATTTTTTTAGACAAGCTCCAGCTGCAGAGCTTGATACAGACGCCATCACAGGGTCGTATACCATCCAGGCCACTGGATTAGTCTCAGGGTGGAAAAGACTGCAATCCAATGTGGCAGATCTCCCGCTGATGTCGGCATGAGCAGCTGGCATCCCTGGTATAAGTTCCCAATAGGCTTGTTCGACTTGAACCGGCACAGCACATACCGACCAGTTTATGACATCAAAATACCGCAAGAGTGATTCAAAAGCATACGAGCCGTCTGCTCTCTAATCTCTCTCGCGGTACTTTGACATCACCGATCGGTCTGTGCTGTGCCGGTTCAATTTGAACAAGCCTAAATTCTTGTTTGGACTCTTCCTGTGTGGTCTCCTTTTCGAAGTCTGATTGTAGTTCTTTTGTCATTGGTTCTCCTTGATTTTATCCCCAGGTGTGCCTTGTTCCCTTGTCATCTTGTTAGTTCCTCTGTGCATGAATGGCTTTATGTTTCAGTCAGTGTTTGTTAGTTGATGTTTGATGTTTCTTGTGTGCACCTGCCTTCAGGTAATACATTAAAGTTGTATTAACATTACTGTAGTATGAAGCAGGGTGAGCCAAGATCCATAGGAGCGAAACGAGGCCACTGGAGCAAATGCTGATGAGAGAATCCAGAGCTTTTATGCTAATGCTGCAGTCGGCCACTTCCGCTCTTTTCATTTCGTATGCAGGGTAACACAGCGCTGTTTTACATGGTTAAAACAATCATATACATTTGAGTGTGTTGAAAGTTAATGTTACTCTTTGTGTTCGCTCGGTGGCTGCTATGAGAGATTTGTTGAACTTTGCAGTTAGCTAGATTAATATTAGAATATCAAAGCTGGATGACCTGTGATGCTAAATGACATGCAATTCATTTTAAAATATTTTGTATGATGGAGAAAGCTCTCTCTGATCATGACATGTTAGCCACTTGACAACATAGTAGTGTCTCTGAGACATGGTAAAAACATGGTACTCGTGTTAAATCATGAAAACAAATGATTCAAACAATACTACTAAGCTATAGTTGAGCTATAAAACATTGATTAGTTTTCTGTCGATAAATGTGTCCAAACAGTTGCTCACCTGTCTAATAAAACATAATATATTCAAGTGTCTTTGGTCTTTACATATTTTCTCCAAAAGAAAAATTGGTAATCGAGGGTAACTTGGATATGACATCATTGACAGGCGACACAATGACTCGGTCCGTGTTCTAGTTAAAATTGCTGATTTCTCTGGATTTAAACATTGTTGGAAACATTTGGGATAGTGCAGGTACAGAACTCAGCAAAATATAAAACATTGTTCTAGTGGGGTTTTTTTGGATATTAAAATCTTACATATTGCACCTTTAACACAAGGTAATTACAGACACCTAATATACATGTACTAAAATAGTCTATAATAAATATGAAAATTAATACTATATGTATAAAAATCAATTTAGAATAAAAGTACACATTTTCTTCACAAGAGCTTAGATTTAGAGTAGACCTTTGTTAAATTGGGACATTTAAGTAGCTTTTTTTAAAATGCGCTGATGTGATGTGCATCTTGAGACAAAACAATGGCAATGACATATCTTAAAATATGTCAGTGTGAGTTGCTTTCAGTTAAGACAAGTCTAACATCCATTTTAAGCTTAAACCTTGCCTGGAAAACCAGGCACTAGCTTGGACCTCGACATAGTGTAAAAGAAGAAATGAAGAGATAAAGTGAGAGAGAAAATAACCAACTTGCTGCAAAAGTCAAAAAAGCTATTGTCAAGTTTTAAGTGTTCTTTTTTATGATCTCTGAGGGAGATGCCCTTGTTTCCCCACAACAAGCACTACTAGCTTTACTCCATAGGGTCCTACATGGCATCACCGCTTCCAGTGATAAAGACTACAGTGTCAAGAGTTTGTTTAATGACACAGGAGAGCAAAATCTCTGGCAGTTATTTTGTTTCTTGAACAGAGCATTTCTATGGCATCTGTTCAATATCTGTCTGCCCCTATGGACTCCTTTTAAACTCATTAAAAAACGTTTTACATTCGCATTAGTTTATGCAATCTGTCCACAAATATACTGTCCTATTTGTATGACATTGTATGACAAACTTATCAAAATTCATCATAATTGTAACATCATGTAAGAAAAAAATCTGCTGTATCTATATAGCCTAATGCATAATATAAATAATCTGTTCCTTATAAACCAAGTAGGCTACACCATGTTGGTTTTGATGGAAATGAGGGCACAACTGAGTAACAGTCATAAATTGTGTAGAAATTCAAGTTTTTACATAAAAATGTAAATGGCTTATTTATTTAACTGTTGGTATCTGCATTTTTATTTTTTTTTACGAGGGATTTTCGTCATTTAAGAGCGGAGATTATAAAAATCTGTGTCTGGGAGATCTAAAATAAGAGATCTGGAAAATCTCTATAAAAGACAAAAATAAATAAAAACGAATGCAACACTTTCATTCTGACCTTTATATCACAGTTGAAATGTTTTATTATAATTCTTTTTTTCTCGATTCTGATGAACTGAAAGATTAAAAAAAACAGCATTTATTTGAAATACAAATTTGTTGCAACATCATAAATGTCTTGACTGTCACTTTTGATGATTTTCCCTTTGTTTCAGAAAAAAAGACCCCAAACGTTTTATTATAATATTTGAAATCTATCAGTTTTAATGAAAATTCATGTTCTGTTAAGTGGAGAGAATCCAAGTGCAGGGCAAATCATCCAAATCATCCAGGGCAAAACAACAGATCATGAACACAGGACAGGAACAAGAAACAGCTACAAACAATAACGACCAACAAGCCACAACTAAAACACAGAGGTATAAATACACAAGCAGACAAGCTATACAAGATAACAAGGGGCATGGTAAATCCAAGACACCTGGGAATAACCAAGACAAGGAACACCTGTGGACATTGAGGAAACAATTATCAAAAGACAAGACACATGGCAGGATCACATGACAAACAGGGAATCACTTGACAGACAAGAACAAGGAACAAGACACAAAACCCACACCATGGCACTATAGCGCACATTATTTGAATAAACACCCACATACAACATGCAATTCCCCATTCAACATATGGCAATGAATGCTTCTGTCAGGCCCAGCTCCTCCTCTAATAAGTTTAAAGTGGCCCTATTATGCTTTTAGCTTGTAGTGTGCTAACACAGTCTCATCCCAAGACGTCATATAACTGACGCTTTACCTTTAACGTCGGTTAGATGACGGGGTCTGGGGTAGGGTATAGCTGTTTGTGAAACTAAAAGGTCTGCAAAGTTTTAAAGGTCAAATAAGCTCCTAAAACACAAACCTACACATGTTTGCAACAGATTTGCATAATGCTGGCCTATGGTCCTTATTGGCTGCCTGTGAAAATCATCTACTTTGAGCCACCCTCAAACACTGCAGTTGTATCTGAGGCCTGGAAGTGTTGTCGATATGTTGTGAAGACACTTTTTCTGCACTGTGAATCCACTTTGCATGCACTTCCAAAGGATGAGAACTCACGCTGGAACTGATTCAGTAAAACTGATTACATTGTTACTGTTTGTTTCTATACAAAAGCTGATGAAGCCTGTTAAAATTCACATATGGTAATAGGAGTTTCATTTCTGACACAAGCTGTATGCGGTAAACCAATCACAACAGACTGGACCATCTGACCAATCAGAGCAGAGTAAGCTCTCGGGAAAGGACAGGTTTAGAGAGAAATGATCTTTTATCGAGCCATTCCAGACACGTATGTATATAATGAGAAAATTAAATGTTTTTTGACCTTGTGTGCATGTAAACCCCAATACAAAATTAAGAACTATTAAAATTGCAAGTTTAAAGAGATCCAATCACAATCTTTCTCTTTTAAAAAAGATTATTTGTGTCATTACTGTTGCTTATGAAACCAAATTATATGCCAGTGTTCTGTGGAGGTTGGTGATATAACGTGTATCTATTATTAAGAGATTGACCCCAGGAAGCCAGATGTCTCAGATTTCCAAAGTTGTGGAAGTGGAGACAATGAATGGATCAGAGAAATGCTGTGAGAAGAGAGAAAGGAGGGAAGGAGGAAGAGATGGGGAAGGTGGCTAAATGCATCTGAAAGGCGGGGCCATAGGCTGTGGATCCACCCTTGGGTCTAAAATGGGATTCTGACAGCTGGGTGAGAATGTGACGTCTGACAGCAGAAAAAGTGGCGATATGGGAAAAGCAGCTGTTCAAGACTCGTAGCACAAGTGGATCGCATAAAGCAACTTGAAGGGTTAGTTCACCCAAAAATGAAATTCTGTCAGTATTTACTCACCCTCATGTTGTTCCAACCCTGTAAGACCTTCGTTCATCTTCGGAACACAAATTA
>JAOTRC010000039.1:13666894-13678913 GCA_027497675.1 Cyprinella lutrensis
GACAATGAGTTCACTGTACTAAAATGGCCCCCACAGTCACCAGATCTCAACCCAATAGAGCATCTTTGGGATGTGGTAATTAATAATAATTGGATGCTTACAGATTTTTACTCTATGGTTCACCTCTAATCTAAGCCCAACTTTGCTTAACATACTAGTTTAAAACTGCTGACAGACTGTCAGTATTGATGTGGCATTAGTTGTTAGCCACAGATCACTTGATCTCACCATGCTTTGTTAACATCTGTGAACAGAGTGAAACTGCCGTACTATAGCTTATTTCAATGGTACATGTTTTATTCAGATAAGCAATATCTAATCTTACACTATAATGCTCAAGTAGTCATATGATTTTGTAAGTCTGTTGGAGCAGTAAAATTTTGACTTGACAGTGTTTCTGAGCTCTAATTTGGTATGATTCTTGATGAATCATAGGTGAAGCAAAAAAAGCTGACTCAATGTGTCCGTTTGTTTTTGCTTGTTCTCGAAATTTCCACTCTTTGCTGGTTATAATTACATTCCAGGATTACATTAGTAATATAAAAACAGCCATGTGCTAGTCATAATGTCCCATGTTGCCCTTTTAATTTGAGTGTTAATATGCTACTAAACATGCCTAAATGTTTAGATTAGTTTCATTTTTAGAGGCTTATTAACCTTTTTTTCATATTCACTGATCAATCATGACCAGATTAAACAATAACATTAAACATTTGCCTATTTTTTTTATCATAATTTAAATTTTTAACATGGTGGGGTGTGGTTTGTCCAGCGTAATCTCATCCCAAGACATCATACAACTGACACTTTTGACCATACGTCAACATCTGCCGTTTTATACCCTTAAATGTCGGTTAGTTGACGTTATCTAATCCTAACCCTACCCCAGACCTAAACCTACCACCAAACTCGCCAAACTGACGTTAAAGGTAAAGTTGGATGACCCAGGATCGTCATCTAACCGACGTTTAAAGGTACCCTAAAACGGCGGATGTTGACGTATGGTCAAAAGCGTTAGTTGTATCACGTCTTGGGATGAGACTGTGTTAGTTTGTCATGCCTATACTTGTCCCTGACAAAAACCAACTGCTGAGATAAAGTATCTTTGCTAAATCACCAACTGGATGGTTTGCAGTCACCCAAAGAATGGTATTTGGGCTAAGGGAAACCAAGTAGTCATTTTTTTTAACCATGCCCATACAGGAAAGGGTGTTCTGCCTGTCCCGTTTATAACGGTAGTGCATACTTGTTTGGCTAAGCATGGTGTAATTATAGCAGTTTTAGAAACGTGTGCACAGGTACAGTACGAGAAATGACAAAGTAGAGCACTGTGAAATGATCATTTGATTTCCTTAAACACTGCCAGTCAAAATTTTGGACAGCTTTGACTGAATTTGAGTAGGTGACTTAAAATTCTTTAGTGAGGTTCACAACATGTCCTGTGACGTAGATGTGATATACTCAATGTAAAACTATAATTATTAGGCATCCAGCTTTTTATGAGATCAAATCAACTGTAATGATTTGTACTTTGAAAAATCTTGTTTAAAAAAACATCATGCACCAACTACCCAATTTGTATTTCTCATGATGTAACCTTTTGTTCTGAAGGGTGTTGCTCTGTTTAATAGTACTTCTGTTAGTTTTATTTCATAAAGTAGATCAGCTTTTGACTTGTAGTGGATGTAAAGTTTTTAAGACTACAATTTAAAAGGCCTGACGTATGAGATGAAATGAATGTTCCTGAAATTTGTCTGAAAGTGCTTCTGGGTGGATTTCTTCTTTATTTCCCTCTCTTTGTGCGGTCTAACATCCTTCTAGACAGTCTTATTGTATTTATATCATCATGGGGTATAACATTTGCAGTTAGATTTATTAGCTCTGGCCTACAACCATCAATCTTGCACTTTAAAAAAAAAACCATTTAATCTCATTCTCATTCTGTCCTCGTCTTTGTAAGTTAATTCCATTTATTCCACAGTTCTCTGAAGCAAAACTTCTGTCCTCCTAATACATATTTCTCTTTTTCTTCATCTGTCTTTCTTACGTGGTTAAACACGCTATGCTTTTATATACAGTGATGTCGAATCGCTAAAAGTTCAGAAGATAGAAAAGATTGTTAAATCTGAATAATTTAAAGCTCTCCCTCCGAGCCCGCTGAATATTTCATGGGGCTTTTCAGTACTGGGGTTCTGCTCCTAACACACATATTTGCTTGTGTATGTTGCCTGTTGCTAAAATTCTTCTAGAGGGATTGATGAGCTCATGTGGGGAAGCCTTGTTAATTACAATTCTTACCCTGTAAATAATTCATGCCACAATAACATGGGAGAGGCGGTGGAGAACAACGGAGACATGGAGGAACTGAAGAGGAGGTGGAGGAAGAATGTTGGTTTTGCTGCCTTGGTTCAGTCTGTGTCTAACTGTAATGTGTTGGAGGCAGCTCCCTGGGGATGCGAAGGCAAATGAGGCATTCGTGGTGTCGGAGGCAGGCCTGTGATGAGGGGTGATTAAGCTGCCGATTGCCCCTCTGCTACAGTAATTAAAGCAGCTCGCTATCTCTGTTGTGACCTGCTATTTGCCCATTCATGGAAACGCCTGACTGGGAAGAGGAAGAAGTAGTTTTAAACAGCCTGAGCTCCTCTACCCCCTCACCAACAGGTCCCTGAATGACAGATGGTGTGCATCCTGGCGTTTGCCCGCATTGCTCCAAGCACTCGGGCATGAGGCAGTGCTTCTTGTTGGCATGCGAGTTCCCTTCTCCGCCTATGGAAAAACATTTCCTAATCATCATGAATGAACAAAGCTTATATTTCCTTATTGGTGCCTATAACTCATGAGTGGTGTTTTAATTGACAGTAATGGTGAACTAATCTATTGTTGTCCAGGAATTAGGCAGAAGCCTTATGGAATCAAGAATGCATGTATTTATCTTCCTTATGGCAGTGTGTACCACCTGCTCCCCCAGCATGCTTTATTATTATTTAAATGGCTAGATCGCATATCGCCCTGCAGATTATACGGGCAGATTGAAAATGTAATCATTTTATCCATACCCTTCATGATCGACCGCTTTCATTTGCTGATTTGGAAGTGTGGATCAAGGAGATTGTATGTATTTTTTCCCTTTGGTCTGATCTGATAGCCTCACCTCGTTTGCCAGCAAGAACTTTAAAGCTATAAATTTGATAGATGTCTGTCTTATAAGAAGCAAATACTGTTTTGAAACGGCTGCAATAAACTGAGGCTATTGAAGTGCTCTACATTATGGAAGTATGCAAGTATATACTTTTATTGAATCAGTCATATTGTTTTTTTGCACAGAATTCTGAATGAACAATGGATATCTTAAACTTAAACCAATATTTTGATGCTAAATGCAACTAAAAAACTAAATATACCATATATTCTAGTTTATGTAGCGGGCTCTTTTATGTAACATTTGTATAATGGAGTATAAAACATACTTTTGTAACAATGTCACACTCATTTTGAATAATTTGTTTACATTCACATGAATCATTCAAATGATTCTCCAGAGTGACTCGAATCCAGCTTGCTTGCTCTAAAGCTTCGATTGCAGTAGACCTACTGTTACTGTGACATGTTACATCGCTACTGGTTAGAAAAAGCCTTTTGCCGGAATGGCTATACAGTTAATATTTTGAAACCATTGCTACTTTTATTTGGCTAGTGCAGTGAGACCAGTGTTCCTGCTGTTCATGACACAGCACTTTTACTTCTCAAGCCAAAGCCAAGGAGGCTAATAAAATATTTAGGAGATTGTTTGTGTGCCTGTTATGAAGGAAAAGAGAGAACTGATAAGGGCAAAGCAAGACTTTCGCCATTCTCCAGTCAGAGGAGAGGAAACAATTTCGCTTCTTGGTGACTGTGTTCATCACATGGGTTTATTTTGTTTTTATGTGTCACATGAGGTTTGTGGTTTCTCAAGTAGTTGGTATTGCACCAGTCCAGCTCAGCACTTCCCCTGCACCATGTTAAGAGCAGTTCGTGAAGAGAGATGATGTCTACCAGTATTTTTTTTTTTAATTTCTCAACCTTTTTCAGAAAATAATGAAGCCTTGCTAACTTGTTCTTAATCTGTATCTTTTTTTCCAAGTAAAAATGTCTAAACATTCTTATAACAAGCTACTGTATTTTAGAAGCACAATTGTATGAGATATTAAATTTACAAATTGTTTTTCTTGTTTATTGCATAAATGCAACTTTTAGTGAGGGTTATTCAACAAGCAAATTGACAGTAGGATAATAACAGTTTGCAGACTTTGCACTTGAACAATTTACTCCTAAATCCTGTAAAGTTTTAAGTGTGTTCATAAATTTGTGGTTTGTGTGTTTTTGTTTGTCATTCCTTAACATACATGCATGTAATTATTATTAACCGCATGAGAGGAACACAATAACTGTAGTTCTAAACCACAGGCCAGACTAGAGCAGAAGCAGCTGACCTTGAGGAACAGTCTAGTGAAACTTTGAGTTTCTCAATGTGTGTTTCGGCTGTCAGCTCTATTTTGTTGTCCTTAGATGTATGCAGTGGATCACTTTTATGCTGACTTTGCTATTCCCTTTTGTTTTTGTTTTTATTTTTATAAAAGTACTTTTGTATGAGAAGGACATTTGCTGACTTTGATTTTTGCTGTTGGCTGACAACACAAAGGAAGAACCTTGATACCTCTTGTGATTTACTAAACGATATGTTTTACACCAATGACTGTGTAAACCTCTCGTAAGAGAACACCCTTTATGCATCATAAAGACTTGGAGATTTGCTGTCACTTCAAGTGCAGTGCTGTATCACTGCTGAATATCTGTTCTTATTGAGAGTGTGACTGGTGTTTGTGCTTCAGTGAAGAGTGAAGATGGGCGTCTGGACCGTTCCACTCTGAGCCGCAGGTTCTACACTTGAAAGACTGTGACTGTGGGACTTGGTTTTTCCAGCAGTGATGATTTCATTATTGTCAAATGCTCATGAACCAGACACCCAAGCTCTCGTTTGCAGGAACTGCAAATCATATGCTGCTGACTGATCATTAAACTGAAAACACACCAAATTTACATGTCAGCGGAAAAGACACCCACGTCAATACCGCTCTCCCTTAATACAGAAGTGCTCAATGTCATTAAATATAGCAATTTTCTGAACCGTTATAGCTATTAATTTAACACTCACATGTCACAATCACAATTTTTAATGCTTTATTTTACTATTTTTCTTTTGTGTAAGCCACAGCCACGAGTGACGGGCATGATTTCTATTTCTGTGGCATCATACTTGGTAGCTGAGCAACCATGAATTTTAATTGGTCCAAAGTCCTGCTTCGCAAGATTGAATGTTAGATATCGATAATGTTCTGATTGGCTCTGAGTGTGCAGGGGTTTCTTGTTCTGTTTTTACATTGTACACTGCCTTTTATTGTTATTTGTTTGCAGTAATTATTTGGAACAATATGCAAGAAAACCTTTCTAACAGTATTATCAGACACTGTTTTCAGACGACTTTTCTTAATTTAGCCATTCTCATCCTGTTTTGCATTAACCAGTGGTTCTCAACCTCTTTGACTCACCATTGTCCACAATATTTTATGGCCGCTTTTGTTTGTGATTTACTGGATAAGGATTTAAAAACATGTTTTGTATTCACATTTTCTACCTGATAAAATAATTTAGAGCTTGACATAACTAGAAAAACGTATATTCATTATAAATATTACATTTGTTTTTTAAGATCGTACTAATTAACATGACTTTGCAGGTCTGCACCTTATTTTTTATTTTTAAAGAACCTTTAAAGAAAGAATTTTTATTTTTGTCTTATTTTAATGCCACTTTTTAAATGTACTTTTAATGCTTTTTTTTGTCTTGTTTTAAAATAATCTAAAGTTTAAAGTCATCTGGACTGGAGTCTCCTTGAAAATTAGCTGATGCCCCCCAGTGGGCCCTGGCCTCTTCTTTGAGAACCATTGGTTTAATGAAAATTTAAATGTGTGTACTTAGTTTGCATAGTATAGATAGTACATACTGGAAAAGCAATAGCGAGAGGTGGTTATGTTATTGTGAACTTGGTGTCAGTTTTTATGTTAAAAATAAGTCTTACCACTCTGATGTAGTTCCAGTGGCAGGACTTATGTTTCAGTTTTATTGTTTCTCTTAAGATTGTAAGACAGAACAATCCTGACAAATATGTGGAGTAGAAACACGTCATCGCAGCAATCGATATGCTTTCCCGGCTTAATCTCATTAAGCATAAGTGCGTTTGTTTGAGTGCATGTGTGTTTGCATGCACTGTTCAGCTGAAAACAAGCTAAGCATTATGACGTGAGGCGAGTCGTGGCCAGGGAAAACACTTCACATTATCGGCCATTAGAGCTTCTGTAGCCTATTCATTCTGCATAGAAGGATTCAAGACTTCAAAAGCAAACTGCTCTCTTGAATAGCAAAGCAGAGGTACAACCACCTTCTGTCTGACTTCCTGCCATCGCTGTTTCACCAACACTATGGAGTAATTTTAACAAATTGCTATTTTAAGCTTCAGACCATGCACTCTTCATCATAATGCTAATCCAGGTCAAATGGATTTACATTAAAAATGCATCAGGTCTGACTCTCGCTTTTATTACACACATTAAGGTTATAAATTAACAACTCTTCGTCCTTGTAGGTCAAAGAACCAGAATGCTGTTGTGAACATCATGCCTTTAACCAAAGTATAAAGGGTCGTTTTGTACTGATCTTGATTAGATTAGATTTTTCTCTCTAGATTCCACACTGAGCCATAATAAAAACCACAAATCTGATCCCGGGTCTGTGCAAAAGACACTAGACGCTTCTTCTCTGGCCAAGGTCGGGTCAGGCTGGCGACTGTATGTCATTGCTTGCCTGTATTGGATAATGAGTTTAACACAGGCAGGCTTCTGTCTTGTGTGCAGGGCTTTGTAACGTGTGATTAATGAGGTCTCATGACTGAGATGTACAGTAAATTCAAGCTTTTTAAATGGACATGTTGTGAGAGATTAGCCACTGTAGTGTATTGCTTTCGGCTGCACACTGCCTTTGAATTGCAGCATTTGTGGCCAGGCATAAGGTTCATCTGAGAGTGTGGGAATGGTGGGAGGAAACCATTTGTGTTGTGAATTGTGTTAGCTACTGCATTTTCTCTTTTTTTTTCTTTTGTTATGGATGGTGCGGAGTAAAAGAAAGCAGTATAAGTAGAGGGTAGACTTAAAGGGAATCTTTTAGTTTGCTTGAGCACCCGGCCAAGATTTGAATTTCCTCACTTTAAATTCAGACAAGACAAAGTAACACAGTACTAAAATACTAGGATCTTTGTTGTTTTAGATAATCCCAGGGTCATGGAAAACCTGGAAATAAAAGGGTATAAATAACACATGTATGAATTTCTTTTATTAGGGGCCAAGCACAGAAGGTGTGGAGGCACCTATTGTATCTGTTCAGATTCTTTTTATTATTATTCCGACTGGCAAGCAAGAGTCTGGCAGCCTAGTGTCTGGCAGCCCATTTTAACCATTTGCGGGAAAGTTATGGTTTGACATTCTAATTGAGGACTGTCCCAACATTAAATGCATCAATTTTGGTGTCTCTAACTCATTGCCTCTAGCGCCACCACCTGTTCAAATTTTCACTCAATATGCTAAAAATATTTGAACCGTAAGGCCTATCAACAAAATGTTTCCTCTAAATCCTGAGCTCATGACGATTCGATTGCATCCTATGACGTCATTTTCCATCATAAAAATGTCCCATTTTGAGTTGTCCAAAAAAAAAACTACTTTTGCAAACTCTTGCTAGACGTTTTGTCCGATGTCTACCAAAATTATCAAAAAAGTTGATTCGATAAACGCGCAAACTAATTTTACGTAATGCTTGCAAAAACAGACGTAAGGCTGCATCTCCACAATGCTTAATCATAGACCAAACTTGGTACGTTATCACAAGCATGACCTGAGGCTACATGCTGTGTTTCGGTGCAGCACCACCTACTGGTCTGGAGATATGAAAAATAGCTATTTTTTTGCTCATAACTTCTGAACGGTTTGTCCAAAAATCATAAAAATCTTCTCGTTGAAATCAGGGCGTCATGCCGAGTTGACTGATATCATATTTTCCCAGATTGTCTATTTTGGCTGTCGGCCATTTTGAATTGTGCTAAAATGCTGTATTTTTTTGAACACATGAACAAATTATTACAAAACTCGGTATGGGTTATCAGTACGTTGCCCTGAAGGAGCCTGAGAGGTTTCAAAACAGCGCCACCTAGTGGTAAAATTTAATTTTCAAATGCTTATAACTCCGGCTGTGGTTGGATTATTTATTTGTATGCTCAGTTTAAAAATACTTAACTGGCTAGAAATTGGTTTTGTGGGTGCAATCTCTGTAAAAGGAGTTTAGAATTCTTATCGAAAAATCAAAAGCAGCTGGAAAGCTAATTGAAAAGTCATGTAAATTGTTAGGTCCAAGGTGTGGAATCTCTGAATTGTAGCATAGAATCTGGATGCACACTATCAGTGTTGAATGCTTTATATAGATGCGTGTAAATGATTGGAGATGGCAGGTGTGTGTGGTGCACTAACCCACCTGGCACTGAAGGCCACATCAGATTTGATGCCCATTAACCCAGTTATGCCCTGCCTCCCCTGAGGCCATTTTAACAGTCTTGCCATTCCAGCTCTCTTATCGCCAACCAAGGTTCAATTAGCAGAGCTTGATGTCAATAACCTCAATGCTCCTCTCCTCCTCCTCTTTCTCTTCTTCTCTAGTCTTTTCCCATCAATATTCACCGTCTTTAAAAAGCTATTTAGGTCTTGCCCTTTCAAGCCTTCAGATAACCACCATGTCTGCAGATTTGACCCCAGATCGACTGATGACACTTTCCCTTTACTTTCCTTTTACTTCAGTCTGTTAATAGCAGCACAGTCTGTTCCACAGTTTTCAGTTGAGTTGTTTTTGCTGGGAATGTATTCTGAAAAAATTGCTAGAATTATTTGAACTGGTAACTCATGGCCAGCATTTTTGATTTGAGTGCCACTGCGTAGATTTATCAGATAGTTTCGTCAAAAAGGAAAATTGCTTAGGCTATTTACTCACCCTCATATCATTCCAAACCTGTGTTCTTTTGTGAAACAGAACACATTTTTTATTTATTTATTATATTTGTGTTGTTTCTCACAAGAATACATGTTTAGACAGAATAAGTAAGTGTGATCCAGTGTTTTAGAACCCAGTGGCTTTCATTGTATTCAATGGACAATGGTTTGGAATGCTAAAGTTTTCAGTTTTGTTTCAGTTATAGAATGGCTTTAGAGAACTTCATACAAGTAATTTGAACGACATTCTTATTGTCACCACCTTCACACCAAGAACTATTTTAGCATCCATACCAACGTATGATAATGTTACCTTTATTATAAGTGTGTGTTGCAGTTTTGTCATCTGATGTTTTAAATGCTTAGGGTCTTTAAATCAGGAAGGATTGTGATTGGCTGTCAATGTTTTTAACTTTCATCAGCTGGAAAAAAAATCGTTCTGAAAGTGACTCCAACAATATCATGGTTGTTATAGTGCTTCGGACTTCCTTATTATTCTCAGTTATGATTATTAAAACTTTATAGCTATCGTTCTTGGTGCAAACAAGTTTGTATCAGACTACAGTATAATGGCGCCATGTGTTCGATTTCATGTGTAGCCAGCTAAGACAACCCAATAGAATTGTGTTCGTGTGAACATTGTTTTTGGTCTTTCACTGTGGTGTTTTTTCTTGTTTTGTTTTTATCATATTAAATTTAGATTTCAAGCTCGCAAATGTAATTTCTTTTTCCATGTTGGTGTTGGTTCACTGGCTGGAAAGGAAACACTACTTTTCTGCTTTTCTTCTGTACCTGTTCTCTCCCACTCCTGGGGCAGAGTGCCTCTGCTATGTAAATGTATTCCATCATTCCGTTGACCTCCCAGGACTGCCGAAGCATGTCATTGCTTTTCTCAGCCTGCCTCTCGCTCTCTCCCTCATCTGTCCGAACAGGCCACCTCTCCCCACCTGCAGACATCATGTTGGTTATTTGACAGGCCTGCTGGCAGGGTGTTGCACAGGAACCTCATCTGCAGCCTGTCTTCCTCAGAGGCTTCTGACATGAGGTCCAGACACACGAGTGCATAACTAAACAGTCACTGAGAGAAACCTTTTCCTCTGCAAGCGCATTCATTACATGCCAAGAAAGGATCACCCTGCTGTGGGCTTTTTGGTAGTACGGTCATGTCTTGTGTCTATAAGGTTTGGGATAATGGAGAAAATCTGTGATAATGCCAAATTGGTCTCACCAGGAATTTCCTGTTCACCCATCCCGTGTGTTTTAAAACTGAGTTGTTGTTGTTGTGTGTACCCACATGGAATCTGCCCTGTGACTTCCACAGAATTTAAATGCTTGCTCGGTAAGGGTGTGTACATGACAATGATGTGCTAAAAACAGATAATAACGTTGTCCAAATGATCTCCTTTCACTTGGATCTGCTTGGTTTTATGCTTGCCAAACCAGTAGTTGGCGATGTCACTGTCAAGAACCTCCCCGCGAACATTTAATACGCATGCGCATGATGTCACCATTTCACAAATTCACATTTTTGTTATTTACATGGAGACTATAAAGGCATTGCTTTTTTTAAAACCTTAATCTTTGAAAGCCGTTTTCAAAACACTGCTGTTATGTAAAAGGTTTCACAGTCTTTTGTTTTGTTGTACTGACCCTGCTGGTATAAAGTACTGACGGTGTTTCAGTTCCCAGCAGACCTTGAGTTCCCCCTGGATTAGCTGGGCTCTATGCTGCCCTCTGACCAGAAAAGAGGATTAAATTAGAATCTAGCCACAATATGTTAGTGTGTGTTTTCAAATTTGCTCATTTTGCTCAAAAAGCCATTATCCACAAAGCTGTTTAAGGAGGAGTAGGCTAAGTTAGGAGAAATTACAGAATGAATAGTTTAATAATTAAATAATTAAAATGTATTAAGTATATTGGTGTTGTCACCATATCGTTTATCAGACGGTTATTTTTTGCAATATGTCAATTAAAATAATTGAATGAACATTTTTGGTATAGTAAACAATATTACAGTCACTCACCCTTTAGCCATGACTATTTACTGCACAAGAGTTTATTTTGCAAAAGTAACATTTACTAACATAATTTGTTCCCTCTAATTACAGTGGGAGTGTTTTTTCTGGTTGTGCTTTTGTAGAATAAATACCAAAAACCTCATCTGAAGCACATTTGCTGGATAGGTGCGAATGAGCCTTCAACTGCCACTTAGGGGGGTTTCTGGGCTCTCCTGTAGAGGGGCTCCAGATGACGACTGAGAAGCGGAGCCTTATTAGATCATTTGATATAACCTCCAACACTGCTTAAGAGGAAAAGAGGCATTTATGGGATTGCTTATAGGATGACATCTCCTCCACACTATCTACCATTTCAGGGTCCTCTGGGTCTCTTATAAAGAAACTGGGTTTGGTTATTTGTCCTAGTAGTTGTTCCAAGTCCGATCCGGCTGCTGTAAATGATGTCTTTGAGTGCATGTCTGTCCCCGTGGATGTCCAGCAGCGTGCTAAGTGAAAAATGCACAGCGTTCGTTTTCTGCTGCGGCGGATGAAAAATGGAGCGTCAAAAGTCCCCCAAGAAGCTGATCCTATTGTACTTACCGTCTTCTCTTGACATTTACATCACTTGACAAATAGCGCATGCAAAAATGTACACTTCCGCCTTCAAAACGGCTGTCGTAGGAGTTGACCTCGTGTTTCATAATGAAAGTCAAAATGCATGATAAGAATAGTTTCATACCCTCACAGGCAACCAGTCATTAGCAGACAATGGGCAGAGCAGTAAATCAATACAAACATGACTATTGCCTTGGCAACCAGCTCCAACAAGTGGCTGGCATTTGGTTTGTTTATTCCTGCCGAGAACCAATTGATTCCAGATTACGTATTCAACTCATTGTC
>JAOTRC010000039.1:13723489-13739425 GCA_027497675.1 Cyprinella lutrensis
GATAGATAGATAGATAGATAGATAGATAGATAGATAGATAGATAGATAGATAGATAGATAGATAGATAGATAATTAAAATATTCATATTCTATTTTTATTATTTTAAAGCAACTGGATGTAATAATCATGCTACGATCCCTCGTCTCTGACGTTTGGTCATTTGTTTGTTTGATTAAAGTTGTGCGGTAATACCCAGGTGCCCCAGCGGACCACTTCTATCTCCCCTGCTCTGATGAGGAAGAACTCTCCAGGGAATGGGGAGTCGGTTGGAGGGGTACGGGCAGCCTCTCAGCTCATCCGCACAAGGTCAGCTCTGTCCGATCACATGCTGGAGCTGTTGCTCTGTGTTGGTGTATTCAAGCACTGACTGTATCCTGGTCTCTCTAGTAATCCAGACCTGAGGAGGACAGAGTTGTCTCTGGATGTGGCTCTGCAAAGAACCAGCAGTAATGGCTCATCCAGCTCCAGCACACCCAGCTCTCAGGGTGGCTCCCAACCTGGATCCAGTGAGAGGAACCAGCCAAGACGTGAGTGTCTTCCTCTTTTTGAGGAAGTTTTTCTGTATAGAGGAAATAACATCACTCAAAGTCTTTAATGAGAGTAAGAACAGGTGATCAATTCATGATTTTCAATTATCAAACTATAAACCTTCTGGATAGCAGCCTTCAACACCATCCAAAATAAATGCTTTTATTGGCCGGACAGTAGTCAGGGCAATTGAACACTGCCGTCTCCACTACGACTCGGACATGCTTATTTAAATCATAGTGATTGTGGGTGGGTGGACAACCACCAGTAGACTGAAGGAGCGGGCACTCTTTCAGACTTCATCCTGGTTGTTTTTGCTCGGATCCTCTTGTTCCTGTTCCACTCTGTTTACCATGTCAGATGTGCAGTGCTGTGCTTGAGTGAAGTGGGTGTATAGTATGACATTCTGGATACATTGTTTGCCTGTTTTGTGCACTTGAGATGTTAAGAGATTCTGGTCCAGTCCAGTAGTTTAGTCATAGGTAAAGAATATCACAGGTCAGCTGTTGAGCCTTTTGTACATAGTTGTTTACAATAATGGCAATATCTAAGTTTTATAACACTGTTTGAGAAGTATTTCCTGCCCAATAATCAGAATAAGGGCCAATCAGTGTTTTTTTTTCTTTTTCTTGAGCATGTGGTTATGTGTGTTTTCCAGGCTCTGGTAAATCAGAAGGTTCTCCAGGGGCATTACAGGAGACCTCCAAGCCCTGTCAGGAGGAGGGCAGAGAGGTGAACAAACCCAATCGACCTACGGTAAGTTGGATCCCAATGGCCCTCAAATATTATTTAAGCATGATTAATTTCCTGTCTACATGCACACTACTGTTTGAACTTCCGTCTTTGCTTTGTCTTTGTCTCTTATCTAGCATTTCCTTGAGGGTGCTTTTAGTTCTCTTTAAATGTAGATGTGACCTCCAAACACAGTTTTAGACCCAACAAGCTTCAGACGCATATTCAATTTTACAGTTGGAGGCCAAATGTCCCAGTGGTTACATTGTTCAGATTATCATCTTTGCCAGTTTTCCACTTGTGAACGCTCAAAGCTTTTAAATTAGAGATTTCTGAAATGAAAATTATTGGCTGGAAGCTGTGGACACACTGGGCCAAAATCTGATATTTGCAATTACCTTTCTCTTGCAATAACTATCAATTGTATTAATATTTAATATTTTTTATATAAGTTATTACACTGTTCTTCCTACTTAACAACTACCTCAATGGGGCTCATCAACTGTTTGGTTACTGACATTCTTCAAAATATCATCTTTCGTGTTCAGCAGAAGAAAGAAATTCAACTTGAGGGTGAATAAATTACAGAATTTCATTTTTGTATGAATATCCCTTATTTATTTATACTGATGCTTTTGGTTGACCATTTTATCCAAAGTTACTTGCATTACATTCAATGTTTACATTTTATTAGTTTGGAATCAAACATGTGGCCTTGACGCTGCTAGTGCCATGCTTTCCTACAATTACACGAAGAACCAAACCTTATAGTTTTTTATTTGTTTTACTTTTATTCGTTTACTTTTTTAAATGAAACTGGTTTGTTTCTCTGTGCCCATTTTTGGCTTTGACTTGAAACTAATGATTAGTATATTGAAAAAATTCTCTCTGAGGGTTGGTAACATTCCCATCCATCTTTCTCTCGGTCACTCTCAATCTAAAGGTTGCTTGGCAGAGGACTGTGGGAATTCTTGCCTGCTGATCTCAATAGCAACGCTGACTTGAGAAAAGCTTGTCCTCTTTCACCCCCTCAGCTTTCTCACTAAGCCGCATTGCCAGTGGCTTTGTCAATAGACTCTATGTGTGGTTGTGTGTCATTCTCCGCACTTGGCTCAGGTTCTTCACCGCAATGACCCCAGATGTTTGTTAGGAGCCTTGCTGTTTCCATAGCAACTAGAGTTCACGAGGGGGCATTTTTTTATATGTTGGGCCTAGAGCTGGGATTACAGGTCGCATTATTGCTACATTTTTTTATTGTAGGGAAGATTGTGAATGTATCTTAATGAGTTTTGTATCATTCTCAAGTTAAAAGAAAGTTTGTTTTATCATTCATAGTCATACTACTTTCCTTTCTTTGCAATTTAATCTTCTATTTGAACAAGCTTCTAATAAAGATTGTGCGGATGCTGAGTGAGAATCAAACCTTTCATTTTAATGACCTTTATCACCAGTGTTGGTGGAGCTACTTTGAAACTGTGCTATAAAATACTCATATTAAAGTTGTCTTTTATATGAGAATATGAATATAATAAAAAGCCTTAGGATTACTATGTGGTAACTTAAATGAAGTAGTGCTGAGGTCCAACTTAATATATACCGAAGTATATTTGATTAGGCACACTTTAAATATCTTGCATTTAAAGCCTCATATTATACAGAGATCATACTATACCTGCTGATATTGATATTAAAACACATTTTAGGCTATTTATTAAGGAATGTGCATTTTGCAATTAAGAAGTACTCCAAATAAAGTTAAATTAATATATCAGTAAGTCTCAAGCCAGTAGAATAAATGTATATTAATTTAAATATGTATAGTATTTTACATGAGTATTTTTTTAAATACATTTTGTATGTTTAACTAAAATGTATTGATTCATCAAATAATGTGTGATGATAATTAACCAATTCATTATAATAAATGGGTTGACCAGTCAAAAATGATCGATCCTGAACTATCAGAATGAATTGATTCACCTAAAAAATGCCCTTTCTAACACTACTGTTTTTGTACTGTGCACACAGCTACATTAATGTAATGTTGACAAAAATAGCTTGATATTGTCAACGCTACACTATATCCACAACTGAGCTACTATCATACTACTGAAGTTACTCCCTATTCTAGTTTGTTATACTGTATGAACCTTTGTCTTTCAGGATCTGACTGCGTTGGCTAAAGAACTGAGGGAGTTGCGAATAGATGAGATCAACCGGCCGCCCCTTAAACTGACCGACTACTCCTCCTCCAGTGAGGACACTGAGAGCAGTGAGGATGAGGATGGGACTGTGGGGCATGACGGCACGGTGCCAGTCAGCGACATTCCCAGGATCATGTAAGTGCAAACACCATCAGATCTCTCTTGTTCCTCAACATATTTGTTTCTGTCTGAGCTTTGGCCCAGCTATCAGGGCTTATGTGTGCAGTTTGTGTCCAAGTGTTTCTTGATCCATTTCACCACTGTTTATCTGATCACCTCTCATTATCTTTCTTACATCTATCAATAAAGGAGGATTGAAAAGAATGCTGTTTTGATGTGAATCTGCAAAATTCAACTTTCCTGTATTTATCTCCTTCAGGCCCTCTGTTCAGGGAAATAACGAGTCTTTCAGCAGCCAGTCCTTCGGTGATTCCTACAATGACGACTCTAAAGATGGTACCCTAAAAATGAGAGAGGTGAGATGCCATGTCTGTCGCATTAGGTGCTATTTACCTAAAAAAAGACTTAGATTCTCTCTTGTTCCTCAAATTTATTACTTTTAAATTTTTTGATCTTCTCTCTAGACCAATGAGAGGCAGCGCTTGGGCCACGGCGAGAGCAACGGTTTCGCAGGCCACGGGAATCTACCAGACCTGGTGCAGCAAAGCCACTCCCCATCAGGAACTCCAACAGGCCTTAATTCCCAGGACTTGGACTCTATGGATGAGGTAGATAACATTTAAGAGGGGTAAGGATCTGATGTATTTAGCCAGGCCAAGCTAATGAAACTGGCTTGCGTTATTTCCCAGTCCAGTCCTGCCATTATTGTCTTTAATTTGCTGTGCTCTCTCTACTTGATTGCCATTGCCATTAAAGTGAGGCCAAAAGGCCTAAAAAATATAAGAGAAACAATTTTCTGTTATAATGACTCTTAACATTTTCATAACTCTTACAAACAAACATTATTAGTTGCATGTGAAAGTCTAAAATTCCCTGCTGAGTCATAAAACCCAATATTTCTGACGCTATTATCTAAACAGAGGAATAAGGCACTCCTGTTGTATTTTTACCCCCAGAATTTTTTCTCTAAATGCCTGCTATTAAATAATTTTACTGAAGCTGATATGATACATTTGTTTTTGTTTTGTGTCAGTTTGGTCTTGGCGGTGGCTCGAAAGCTTCTTTCACTCCTTTTGTGGATCCACGTGTATACCAAACCTCCCCCACAGACGACAACGATGAGAGCTCAGCGGCCGGTAAATATACAAATCACAAGCAAACACATCCTATCACCACCCGCAACAATGTGGAAAGTAATTTGGCTAGCGCTATATTTTGGATAAAATGGGCTTTTAAATTTGAGCTTTGAATGAGATAAGAGCATTACATAATCGTGCTTCCTCCCGCCGGGTTTGGTTCTTGCCCAAACATTCTGTTTATGAATGAAATGCTTCTTTCATATCATTTAATGTGTTTTCTTGTCTTCTTACTTCTGCAGTGTTGTTTGCTAATGAGTTGTTACGTCAGGAGCAGGCCAAACTGAACGAGGCTCGGAAGATCTCTGTGGTCAATGTCAACCCCACCAACATCAGACCCCACAGCGACACACCAGAGATCCGCAAGTACAAGAAGCGCTTCAACTCGGAGATCCTATGTGCTGCTCTATGGGGTACATCACACTCTCTCTTACATATGCCTTTTTGGTTCACTTGCCTTTCAATTCCTCTTCTGATAAAATCAGAATCAAACTCATGTTTGTGGACGCTCAGGTGTGAACCTCTTGGTGGGCACGGAGAACGGTCTAATGCTGCTGGACCGCAGCGGTCAGGGCAAGGTGTATAACCTCATCACTCGCCGACGCTTCCAACAGATGGACGTGCTGGAGGGTCTAAACGTCCTGGTCACCATATCAGGTTTGTCTGCGCACAAAAGAGCTTGATACGGTTATGAAAGTTAATGAATCTTTTTAACTCTTAAAAAAAAAGCGTTTGTGTCTTTGGGGATACACGCCATGTTTTTTTAGCTTGTCAAACCTTGTCATTGATGTTTTCAGGGAAGAAAAACAAACTACGCGTCTACTACTTGTCATGGCTGAGAAACAGGATATTGCACAATGATCCGGAGGTGGAGAAGAAACAGGGCTGGATCACTGTTGGGGATCTGGAGGGCTGCATTCACTATAAAGTTGGTAAGTGAACCATCTCTGCTAGGGTTGTCACAATACCAAAAGTATTCAATATCAATGCCAGTAAAATATCAATTTAGAGACCACCATAATGTACAATAGCAACTTGTATCCAAATAAAACTCCTTTATATTGTTATAATTATTTGCAGCAGATTGTAAATCTCAATGCTTTTTAAATGTATTTATTTATTAGCAACAATTATTAATATAAATATTAGCAACATGTGAGCCTGTATTGTGCAGAATGAGCCAAACATTGATAATCTGGGGTTCAAAAGCCATAGCCGGCCCTAAACTTTGGATCTCTGCCGCTCTCTATTAGAACAAACTTGTCAGATTCACTTTTTAAAGCTAAATTAAAAAAAAACTCTCTTTGAGAAGGCCTATAATCGCTAAGTTAAATGGTGATTGTCTAATTGTGTGTTTGTGTATTATTAGTATTATCTTGTTGTATGTCTTTTAGTTGTTGTTGTTTTTTAAATAGAGTTTAGCATATTGGTCAGCCACTGTGGTTTTATGGTGCATTGTAGATTGATTTAATGATTGATTGTAAAAATGAACGCTTCCCTGTTAAAGCAGAGGCTGTTAAGTCTGAGACGGTAGAGTAGGCTAATCGAGATCTCTGATGCTAATCGACACACCTCTAACAGCATGGAGAGTGGCAGCGGGGGTCAGTCTGCTTTCTTGTATGAATGTGACAGACTGCCACTGTGAGCTGCAGGGAACTGAAAGCATGATTTACTTTGTTTTCAGTGAAATACGAGAGAATCAAATTCCTGGTAATCGCACTGAAGAACTCGGTAGAGATTTACGCATGGGCCCCCAAGCCTTACCATAAATTCATGGCTTTCAAGGTATGAGGCTGCAATATTTCTCTCTCTGTGTATGTCTTTTCTGCTTACTTTTTTATTTAACCAACATGTGATAGAACAATTTGTAAATGAAAGAAAATGGCTTTACGTGCATTAACTGCCTGTTTAACTAGTTCCCCGACTCTGCATCTCTATATCTGTGTCTCTTTCTCTCTGGCAGTCGTTCACAGAACTGCAGCACAGGCCTCAGCTTGTGGACTTGACTGTAGAAGAGGGTCAGAGGTTAAAGGTCATCTATGGGTCTAGTGTTGGCTTTCACGTCATAGATGTGGATTCTGGAAACCCCTATGACATCTACATACCATCACATGTAAGTGATGTTTTTGTAATTTTAGAAATATATATTTTTTTAATTATATGTTGTACTTTTTTTTTGCACAAATAATTTATAACCACAAATTCAACATGAATCCAGCTGTTTAGATCTGTTGTTTAAGTCTCAGTGATACTAGGCTGTCTGTAAAAACACAATTAAGTTGTTCTTCTGGTTAGGGGAGCCGGTCATGGGCAACACCCTTTTGATTGATTCAGAGGTTCCCTTGGCAGTGTTGCTCTTGGGGGTTGTAGTCTAATCTTGGTGAAATAACTTGCCTCCACACGTTATGTTCCCTTCACGGCATTTGAAAGTGTGAAAAATGTAAGAGGTTTTAGGAGCTTTGAGGAAGACAGAAGCTATTTATTGACTCGCGTTGTGTATAGACAGACCTGACTTGACTAGGCTGTGCGTTGCGTGCGTACCCTTCCACGCGTACTGCAAGCGCTGTGATTGGCATGCTAGAACCTCTCCCGTTTCAGATGCTTCCTTTGTATGTGTAATTGTGCGTCAATGTGGATAACGACGTAGAAGTATAAACAAAACCAACGTGTAGTCTATAGCGTGGAGAGTCCATCGTAGGTTCAACGCAAAAGTATAAATCAGCCTTAAAGAGTTAGTTCACCAAGCCAATTCATCTTGATATGAATTTATTTTATATTTTAAGATATTTTACATTTATTCCGAGAGTTTTAGGTCCCTTCATTGAAAATGTATGTACAATATACTGTCCTTGCCCAGAAAGAAAATAAAGACATCATCAAAGTAGTCCATGTGACATCAGTGGGTTGGTTAGAATGTTTGGAAGCACTGAAAATACATTTTGGTCCAAAAATAACAAAAACTACGACTTTATTAAACATTGTATTCACTTCCAGGTCCGTGGATGAATACTGTAAATGTAAATTGACCCTCTAATGGTCTCTTTAAGCACTGCAACGTGATCTGCAAGTAACCCTAATCTCTCTCTCTTAGATTCAGAGCAGTGTGACCCCCCATGCCATCGTGGTGCTTCCTAAGACTGATGGCATGGAGATGCTGCTGTGTTATGAAGATGAGGGCGTTTATGTCAACACTTACGGCAGAATCACCAAGGACGTGGTCTTGCAGTGGGGTGAGATGCCCACCTCTGTTGGTGAGTCTGTTTGTTTCAATAGAACCCATCCCAGCTGTACAAGAACAAAACAAGCATGGTGACCAAAGAATGGCTCCTATTAAATTGATCAAACATTTATTTTCCGAGAATACTTAAAAAACCTAGCATATTTTGACCGATATCACCCTGATTCCACATTCACGGTGGCACTGATATCTGATTGGCTTCTACCACAGTGTATGTTTGTGTTCGCTTGTTCTGCCAGCTCATGGGAAGAGCTTGAGGGATGCGCAGCCAACAGAAGTGCTCAAACTACAAAGGGCCGCCACACAATCCTCTGCCTTGTGGGAGGATGTACAAGTAGTTCACCCAGAGTTCATAAACATTCGAACTATGCATCAACTTCTCTCATGTTTTGAGAAGAATGAACATTGTTATTTGTGTGTGTGAGCTGGTTTGTGTAACATACATTATCTGCTAGATTTAGGGCTTTTGGCACACTTTATCATATATAATAATCTCAATGGGAGAGTGTTGGGCAGAGCTCCTAGTGGTTTGGCAGGCTGTTATGATTATTAGTAGTGTTCATGGACAGAATTATTCATCTTTTGGGCGATTCCTACGCATGCTTGTTAATTGTCTGTATGGTGGTGTAAAAATAGACTGTATGCAAAGATTTCACGGCATTCGGAGATCTGTTTTTGCTGTTTGTAAGGAGTGTATTTTATAAGCATAGTTTCCCCTTTACTCACTCATGTTGCTCTAAAATAAGGAGATGCATTGTATGCATTGCTTCAAAGCATAAAATCAGTGTTAATGTTTATAAATTCTTAATATCCTCATGCCTTTTAGGTGCATTTATCACATTTGAGCTGGGTAACAATATAGTTTACATTTTTCAATGATGTAAATGATTAATAAGTTGAGATTGGTTATACTGTATATATTGTTTAATATAATATGTTGATAAATAAAGTTTGGTAACACTATTTCGATAGTCCACTTTAGACATTCTACAAACTATAAGTAACTTTTCAAATACATATCAACTAACTGTCAATAGAGTATTAGTTGGCTGCTAACACTTTGTGTTGATCCACCAACAGACATTTAACTGACTAATAAGTAACTTGTCGACTACTAGTAAACTTGTTCTCCTAACCCAAAGCATAACACCTAACCATAACCTACTAGTCAACTGATAGTCTACTTTAATATACTAATACTCTAATGAGAGTTAGTTGACATGTAGTTGAAAAGTTACTTATAATTAGTAGAATGTCTAAAGTGACTATCGAAATAAAGTGTAACCTCTTGTTTATCCAACTTTATATAGGGAGCTGTGTGAAAATGTTTATCAGAATGTCTGTTCATTCTGTTTAATACAATGAAGCTGGATGCGAACCAGGCATAATTTTTTTTTAAATAGTTTTCAATATAGATTTTTTGCTATTTCCTAGTTCTTCTTCCATATGAGGTTATCATTATTTCAACAAAAGTCTCACTTGAAGCTATGTCCCTTTGATATATCTATCCCCAAGAATTGAACAAAAAAGCTCAATAATAATCTCCAACACTTGTGTTTTTAGTAGTCGATTTAAAATACAAAACAAAAAGTTAAATAATAGTTATTAACATTTTGAGAACTATGGTATATTGTTTTTGGTATAAAGATCGTCTATCCATCAGAACTCAACAAGATGTTCTGTTTTGCAGCTTATATCCACTCCAACCAGATCATGGGCTGGGGAGAGAAAGCCATTGAGATCCGCTCTGTTGAAACGGGCCACCTGGATGGGGTTTTCATGCACAAGAGAGCTCAGAGACTCAAGTTCCTCTGTGAGAGGAACGACAAGGTTAGTCTCTTAAGCGTCCTCATACTCTATGTAAATGTTATTGTTTATCTAAGAGCTTAGACCGTTTTGGGCAAGCTAACAGCTCTCGTTGTTGTTGTTTTTTTTTCTGCAGGTGTTCTTCGCCTCGGTCCGATCCGGCGGTAGCAGTCAAGTTTTCTTCATGACGCTGAACAGGAACACTTTGATGAACTGGTGAAGCTTCTGCAGACCTAACACTGTGGAGTCTTTTTCCTGTCTGCATTGCATCTGTGAGCGCACGGTACATTGACACTTTGGTCTGAAAACCATTATTAGAAAATAAATATTAGAGACTCCGAGGTGTGAGGCTGGAGACAGTCCCGTAGGGAGAGCACTGACTCTCTGCACACGGCTCATCGAGGTGCAGTGTCTGACGTCACCTGCAGTGGCACGCATTTTCCAGACGAGGGCGCTGATTAACTTGAACTCGATTTTAGACCTTATTTTGTGGCCTCTGGTAAAGCCTGTTCTTAGGATCCCCCCCTTTATGTTCCTGTTTCCTATTGGTTTTGATTGATTTCATTGGAAACTGAAAAAAGTCAGTTGCATGATTGTAAAGAATTGGACAGTATTTAAGAGATAACAAATGTGGGGATACCATTAGCAAGCACTCAGGCTAAGACCAAGCTTTAGTCTCTTGATGTTACACTTTTATATTGGCAAACAGTTCAACTATCTGCGATGCCCGTTTTTTTGTCCGATTTCTCAGAAGAGAACGACATGCTCAAAAGAAACGAATAACACTGGTGCTCATTTGTATATTGTCAACAAGATCCATATACTGTACATTTATCAAAAGTACTGTATCAATAAGTACTATACTGTGTCAAAGTACTATATCAAAGTTTGTTTTATAGCTTTGAGGTTGGAAAGACGGAGCTGAGCGGATCTTTAAGTTGCAAACACTATTTTTGAGTTCTTTCTTTTTGGAATGTTTTAAACATGACGAAACAGGAGCACGAAGTATAGCCACACTTGGAAGAAAACAATCCCCTCACTGGTTGCATGTTTGTGTAGACACTGGATCAGATGTTGTGCGATGTGTATGTTTAGAGCAACATGACTAAATTTTAAAGAAAAAGCATAAAAGCACCTGTATTTCAGTGACTATTGAGAATTGATGATTTAGATTTCTTTATAGTGCCTAGCACAAGTTAACCTGTGTGAAATCAACCATTTAAAGGCACATTGATTTATTGATTTTTGCATTTTAATATTCTTACGCCATTAATTTAGCATTTCATCCATAATTTTAGTAAGTCTTTTCATTTTAAAAGACTTAGCATCGATGTATTAAGCGGTAGCTTTTATTTCGCAACAATGCTTAATCGGTTTGAAAACCTTGGGCGAAAAACATTCCAAAAAGGGAAATTGTATCTTTCTGACTCAAAATCCTCAAGTCTCTTGGACTAAAATATCACAGATGTTGATCTTAACTTCCTGGTACAATATTTGTTACAGTAGGTCAACAGATGTATTGTTAATTAGATCTTTCTTTCAGTTTATTACCTTTTTTGAGGGTTTTGTTTTGTACATTTGCCTTCGTCTTCATTTCAACGCTTTAGATGTTCTCAAAGTCACTCGATGTTTGCACACTATATAGATATTTATATTTCTTTCACATCTCTTACATAGCAAAGACGATATTTTAATGGTGATGGAATGAGAGGTTTTTAGCAATAATGTCCTGCTGATGTATGTATGCTGTGTGAAACACTGTGTTCAGCCAGTGCTAGGAACGAACCTCACTGAGCTCTTTTAATTAACGACTTTATTTGACACTCAAGAATGGTTAATGTCTCTGTCTTAATACATTTTTAATGGTCGTCGTTCTTTCAGAAGCTGTAAACAAGATTTTCAGTTCTTTAACGGTGATAGAAGCACTATGTCCTCCTCGTTTTGGTTTGTTTTTTTATTTTATGATAAGAAAAAATAAAACGAATAAGTACCTTTTTTTGGTTCGTGTGTGTGTCCCTCCCTCTGCTGAATCTTAAGCTGTTTTTTACAGAGCTCATGAAAGTACCAGTATCACTAAGTGCCTGAGAACTTTGCTCAGATAGGTGTAATACATTAACTCTTCTTGCTCAAGCACATGTCTTTTCCTGCCATTTTGATATCCTATGCAAAAAAACAAACAAAAAAAGCTTATCTTGCAATGCTCGCTCCATGTTGTCAATCATGTCAATCATTTTCACCACAGTTTAGAGTGAAATAATTTTCCTTAAGCACCATAAACCGCAGTGAGACATGGACATCATTAGCGGATGGATGAGGGCAGAAGGTCTCCGGCACAGCACCCGTGTGCAGCATGATCCTGCAGTGACAGGATTGATCATTTACCGAGTATTGGGAAAGCAGCCGAGAACCTTGGAGCCACTAATAATCAAGAGCGTCTTTTGCTGACACTTCATGCAAAATGGAGAAGGTAAATGTTTTTCAGTCGTCATAGATTCAAATGGATAATAAAAATGCAGTCTGTGTGATTGATAGGCTAGATGCATGTTTAATTAAAATGTATTTTTTTTAGGAATGTTTTGAATTTACTCTTGTATGAATGAGGCGGACATGACATGAATGCAGATGTTATTCGTGCTGTGATTTAGGGTGTTTCTGGATTTATCGTTGTTGCTGTGATTTAACTAAATAAACAACCATTTGGTTAAAAATGGACAAATGAATCACTAAAATGACCACAATATGGTTTCTGGTTCAGTACTAAGTGACTAAGAATTTTTGCAAGCGTTTTCAGGTGGTATATAAGGTGCTGGTCGTTCTAATTATATGACTGTTTATTTACATAAGTGTGTATTTAAGTACTTGGTAATGTGAATGAACTCGGTGTACCTGCTCTATACACACATTTGTTGAGGCTTCTTGTGATTGTGCATTGTTACCATAGTGGATAATTGTAGCAACGTTGTGAGCAAAAACACGGTTAAATTAGTATTACCAGAGATTTTCAGACTCGTATTTACTTGTATTACTCACTGCACTTTCAGATATTATATAAGCATGTTTTTCATTGCGTCACCTCAATTATCTTGAGTAAAATGTGTTTATCCAACTTTATCTAATCATGTTCATTGAGCTAAAATCAAATGTTTCTTCAAACAAAGATAAAATTCACTTTGGTGACGCTTTACAATAAGGTCTCAGTCATTCATGTTGTAACTAACATGCTCTAACCAAGGCTAATACATTTGAATTAGTATTTATTAATCTTTGTTAATGTTAGTTCACAGTGCATTAAATAATGCTAAATACAACTTGATTTTAACAATTCATTAGTAAATGTTGAAATTCTCATTAAGATTAATAGAAGTATTGTTGGCTAATGTTAACTAATGAAACCCTATTTTAAAGTTTTACCTCCACATTTTATTGTTGGTATTAATAAAAACATTAACATAAAAGTTCATTAAGAGTGCAACTTTGTTAAAAAGGATGCATTATATTTTAGTTCACAAGCATTTTTCTTTCATTCAGTTCAATATCTTAACTAGATTATATAATTAAGAGTAAAATATGTAATTGAGCATTGTCCTTTTTGCAGATCATTTTTATTTTTATAACTAATTTCTGTAACAGTAAGGACTTGTTGTTGACATTAGTAAAGGTATTACCTAAAATGAACTAATGATTCGCAACATTTATACAGCTTATTAACCATTAATCATGCATGATAGTTCACATGTGCATTAACTAATGTTAACAAATAACTTCTGATCTGTATTAGTAAATGTTCCGATTATAACATTAGTTCAGATTAAATGCTAAAGTATTGTTCACATTGGTTATTGTTGCAAATGAAACCTTAGTTGTGCCCTAATTTCCCCTCTTAAAGGGATACTCCACTTTTTTTGGAAAATAGGCTCATTTTACCACTCCCCCAGAGTTAAACAGTTCGGTCTTACCGTTTTCGAATGTATTCAGCTGATTTTCTGATATTTATAAGAATATCAGGAAATAGGCAGTTTCTGGTCTCATTGACTTCCATATATTTGTTCCTACCAAGTTAATGAGACCAGAAACTGTCTGGTTACTGATATTCTTCTAAATATTAAAAAAAAAAAAAAATCGGCTGAATACATTAGAAAACGGTAATACCCAACTGTTTAACTCTGGGGGAGTTGTAAAATGAGCCTATTTCCAAAAAAAGAGTATCCCTTTAAGTGTGAAATCCATTACATTTTTAAAACCGTACTATCCTATACTAAACCTAAACTAATCTTGACAAACTATATATCATATGAAAGCTTACAATCTCTAGTTTCCATAGATTTTCGTAATTTATCCATTTGCAACAAGAATGTTTTCTTACTACTGAAGTGTGTTAAGACCTTTATTTTGAAATAGTGATGAACATGAAAAATCATAAAAGAGTAGAAACCTCAATTTGTTTTCATGTCAAGAGTTCAAAGGATAGCATCCATTCAATTATTTTAGAAATAATTATAGATGTGGCAGCGAGCTATGACACACATACTTGTTCTATTTTTGCATTTCTTAGAGGAATAATTCATTTCAAAATCTGCCAAACTTCTCATATTACTTCTGAATAGGATGTCTACTTCATAAATTGCATGAAAATTGTGAAAATAATGGTTCATATCACTCAAAACACATATAGAAATGGAGGCGCCCTTATATGGGCAGTAATGGAGTCTGGTTGTGACCTAGTGAAAAAGTTTGGTACTGCGCCCAAACAAAATCTTACTGAAAGCTCTTTTTTTTCAGATATTAACCAAAAATTTTAAACACAACTTCTTCAGATTTTTGTCATTTTTTACATTGTACATTTTCATAAACTCAAACTTCTATAACTTTTTTTCCTTGTTCACATTCTTAATTTATTTCACTTCTACAAAAATCTGCCAAATATCTTCTTTCAAAACGAGACCAGACCATTCTTACATCATTCCAAAGCATTTTTGAATTACTTATGTTCGAAATGTGCAGTTTCATCAATACAGTAAATGAACGTTTACGTTTGTGTCCTGTTTTCCTGTCTCACAGCAGTTAACAGGCACACTCGCTCTGGCAGTGTTCACAGCCACACTTGGCTCTCTGCAGATGGGATACAGCCTGGGAGTCATCAACGCCCCACAGAAGGTCAGTCATCCCACAATCCTTACAACCTTCACACTCCCAGCTGCATTCTGAGCCATGAATGATATGGATTTATCTGCTAAAGATTATATCTCCAAGAGAAAGGACTATTGTCCTGTATCATTAATAGGATAGGAACTTGTCATGGCAGTGTGCCATTTGTGTTGTAGGTCATTGAGAGGCACTATGCAAGATCTCTCGGTGTTTATAATGAAGAGCTGGCCCGTAGAGACGGAGGAAACACCACTGAACAAGAAGAAGCTCCTGATCCTTCTGTGGTCATGTACTGGTCTTTGTCTGTGGCCATCTTCTCCGTTGGAGGCATGGTGTCCTCCTTTCTAGTGAGCTTTGTTAGCGACTTCCGTGGAAGGTGGAGTATCTGTAAACTTGGGAATTCTTATTTGCGATAAGATAAAAAGGAAAGCGCTCAGTGACGTGAATCGCAAGAAATAGCTTCAGCTTTCTTTATCTTGAAGAATTAAGTTTTATATGTTCAGATACAGTAGAATGACTCATTTGTGTTCCTCTGTGTATAATATTGATTTACAGGATCAAAGGCATGCTGGCAATAAATGTTCTTGCCATAACAGCTGGGCTGCTCATGGGCCTGGCTAAGATGGGCACACCTTACCTCATGGTGATAGCAGGACGTGCTATCATGGGGCTGTACTGTGGTAAGACAGACGATTGCCTACTCACACAATCTGGTTTGAAAGGAGCTAATCTTAACTGATGCATAAGAAATAAAATGGAGTTAACATTTCAAATGTGTTAAAAACAAATGAGAAGAAACACACTAAAAAATAAAAATAAAATAAAATAAAAACCTCCTAAATATGCTGGGTTGTTTTAACCCAACTTTGGGTAAAATATGGACAAACCCAAACCTTGGGTTAAAAATGTACACCCTAAAAAATGTTGGGTTGTTTTAACCCAACTTTAGGTGGACTAACCCAGCAGTTGGGTTAAATTTTTACATTACATTTTTAACCCAACATTTCGGGTTTGTCCATATTTGAC
>JAOTRC010000039.1:13742847-13762384 GCA_027497675.1 Cyprinella lutrensis
ATATACATATTTTGTGCACTTTATTTTTAAAAAGCCTATATATTAGGCAGATGTAAAGCATACATGTGTATGTTTTTTGTTAGTCCATTTTTTTGCACTGGATTTTTTTCACTGAATTTGCACCTTCAGTTCTGTTTTTTAATAAAGGATTGGAAATTAATGTTTTTTTATCCGATTCATCGATTAATCGACAAATTAATCGACAGATTAATCGATTATTAAAATAATCGTTAGTTGCAGCCCTACTGACATTATCAGCCACGCTCATGTTTCACACCTCACCTTGAATCTTGTGAAAGGATTGTATAAGTTATTATAACTGCTGGATCGGCAGAGGTCTGTCGGCTCATAGAGCTGGAGAGAAGCCATATGTTATCGTGTCTTGGCAGTGTTTATCTATGCTAGTTCAAGGGCAGCCTGCAAGTGAAAACAGTTTTGAGCAATGAGTCAATAGCTACTCTAAATCAAACAATCCATTCAGAGCACGTTTTCATTAATCTGGTGCATGAAAGCTTTTAGAAAGTCATTTTCTGATTTTAGCTCTAAAAAATATATAATTTCAGTTGAGATTCCGCCACAATGTTTCGCTTAGCTTTTATCGTCACAATTTTTCACAATTTTAAAGAAAGATAAATTGAATCAGAATTGCGAGTGATAAAAAAGTCTGAATTGTGGGATTTAAACTGGTAATTGTGAGTTATAAAATCTAAATTGCGAGTATTAAATTCTCGATTGTGAGTAAAAAGTCAAAATTGTGAGGTAAATTTGTGAGGGAAACAAAATTTAAGGCATGTTGCAATCACATGCATGACGAGCCAAATATTTTTAATTTTGTGGCTGAATTGTGATTTTGGTGGTGTGGAACCCCTAAAGTCTGGTGGTAATGTGGAAATATGACCACCAACTGCTAGAAGGAAAGGAAAAATAAAATATAAATGAATAATAATAGTGGTAGACAGTAGTAATACAAATAATTATTATTAAATAGTAGATAAAATAGTTTGAATAATAAATAATTTAATAATAATTTACATTGTTAATAAAAATCAATTATAATACACATGGATAAATATCCAAATATCACTATAGCCTATAGCACATGCTAGTTCAACAGTTCAAAACCACTAGATGTCAGTATATGCCAAAAATATAAATAAATAATTAATTGAAAACTCTTGAGTGCATCTTCGTGAAGTCTTAAGCAATCGTAGATGATTCTTGTGGTTCTTGAACAGTCTGGTTCATTACTGTGTCTTCAGGTGATCATGGTGGACAGAACGGGCAGACGAACTCTCACTCTGATTGGGTTGGGAGGAATGTGCTGCTGTGCAGTGGCCATGACAGTGGGCCTGGCATTTCAGGTAGATTGGCATTTTTAAATATGGCAAAATTTATAAAATGGAGAAAACTTCAAATCGCTAGAGAGTATCTGCATTTGTCATGAGTTGCTGGTCTGTGATTGTTTCATAATTCTCTCTCTACTGCTTTTCAGGATGTTTACTCATGGATGAGCTACCTCAGCATGACGGCCATATTCATGTTCGTGTCTTTCTTTGAGATCGGGCCTGGCCCAATCCCGTGGTTCATTGTGGCAGAGCTCTTTAGTCAGGGACCTCGTCCAGCAGCCATCGCATTAGCTGGGTGTTGCAACTGGACATGCAATTTTATCATTGGCATGTTTTTCCCTTATTTAGAGGTAAGAGTTTCCTGCATCTTTACAATTGTACAGTATCCACATGCCATCACTACATAAGGTCTTCAAAATAAGAATAAATCAAACTTTGTTTTGGTCCCTAGAGTCTTTGTGGGAGCTACGTCTTCGTCGTTTTTGCAGTACTTCTGTTCGGTTTCACCGTTTTTATCTACTTGCGTGTACCTGAAACAAAAGGGAAGACTTGTGAAGAGATAGCAGCAGTTTTCAACCACAAACGTGGAGCCCCTCCTTCCAAACCCCAAGAAGAGGCTGAGATGGTGCAGCTCAAGAGCTCTACAGAGGCCTGAAGGAGGACCCTTGGTTTATGGCAATTGTGGAATGAACGTTGTTACTGCAGTCACAGAACTTACAGTACCTGTTATGACAAAACTGAATCTGATGTGCTGTATATTCCACGAAAACCTTAAACAGAGCTCATCATTTGACAGGAAATAATTAGTCTAGCTGCAAGTAAAGAGATTAACTAAACAAAACAGTGTAATCTTGACAGACGGTGCAATGCAGTATACACAAGCACTGGCCTTATTGGTGCAGATGAATTTAGATGATTGTATATTACTTTTATATTCCCAAAGTTATATATCTGTTAAAAATATTTTTAAAGGCATCACATTGTAAAATATTATTTTTCTCTGTGTTTTAGTAGTGATATATGGTTGCAAATTTAAAGTGATTTGGGGAGATTTTTTTATGTGGAGAATTTGTGTGATAAGCTATAAATCAACTTGAAAGAAGGTTATACAAACTCACATAATTAATATGGAATTTAAAATGAATCTATGAAAGAACATCATTTACAATTGCTTAGTGTTATATTCAAAGACAAAATGTTAGATTTTTTTTTTACATTTTTTTCTAGAGTTACAATGGTTGTATTACATTTGTGTATTTTTTGCCATTATAAAATGACACATATTTTAAAGTAAACCATTCCAACTTAAAACAACCTATCTATCTATCTATCTTTGGTATGGATAGCTAAACATCCCAAGACTGTTAGAACATATTATATTAAATGATACATATGAAGGCCTTTGAAAACACAATGGTGCTGCAACCCCTTTCACGAGTCTTTTAATCTGTTACTTTAGTCATTCTTCCATTTAAATGGACACTTCATGGCAGTTAGATGAGTGTCGCCTACCTGGAAAGTTATTGCAAAGATGCAGTGAATATTCTGTTTACTCTATTGTTAAAAAAGTTTGGGTTTTTGAAGTCTCTTATTAACTCACCAAGGCTGCTTTATTTTATCAAAATAAAGTAAAACAGACATTGTGGGGGAAAATAATATGTAGCCTAACTGTTTTGTGTTTTAATATAGGCTAAGCTATTTTAAAATGCAATTTATTCCTGTTTATACCAGTCTTCAGTGTCACACAACCTACAGGCCTACTGACAATATAATCAATGTTGAATAAGGTGGAATGTGCTGCACCTAGTCTTCATTTCCTCCTCTAATGAACGGATTTAGCAGGCTAGCCTATCAGAGAACAACTAATGAACTCTAATATATTTAAACTCCAAAATCATCCTATTTTGTAATTGCTGAGGCAGAGCAAACAATTATGGTATTTGATACATTCAGCTATAAAATGAAGGTTGTGTTTATAAGAAAAAGCGTTAACTGGCTTTCAGGACAAGGATAGCCTACGTTTCAGAAATGACACTGTCGAAGCAACTTGCCACGTGTTTGAAATGATTAATGCGCTAAACTTTTTTTTTTATCAATGACATAATGGCCAAATCAATGGGTTGATACTTTTGTACGGCGACCTTTAAAGTAATACTATTTCGTGATTTTTTTTTGTTGTTGTTGTTGTCGTTTCATATTTTTTTGTGCTTAAATTTGAGCACTACGCAGTCAGCTGTAGCAGTTTCTCCTCTCCTCGTGCATGAGAATCTCGTTGCCGTAAAGTTGCGCGCATGCGCAGATCTTTCCGTCTTTTGTTGGAAGGGAATGACTGGCGTTTTCAATGCTCTCTGCTACAGCATCGCAACATTTATAGGCGAATCCTCTTAAATACAACACAGTGTGTGGATACAACTCGGGAAGAGGATTTGGCGATTCAAGACGGTGTCCTGAAGCGGTCGATTGTGTGATCAGAGCGTCTGGGTGTGGAGTTGTTTTATTTTGCACTGCAGCATGTGTGTCAAAGCTAGAAAGAGCAGCATAACGTTAACGGCCTGGCAAAAGTTCTTGATGCCCATGCGAACATCTCTGTTTACTCGTTTTTGAACGATGTTCCTTAATAAGGCTTTGTTCCCGAGCAAAAGCAAGGTTTATATGTTTGTAAGCTAATACACGTTCTTTAAATGATTCGGTCAGTTCCGGTTAAGTTTGCGTGTAGCTGCAAAGTGAGTCATTCATCCAGCTTAAACATTCAAACGTCGCCTCTGACTGCTTTAGATAAGGCGAATTTAGCGAGGTTCAACTTTTGCGCGCCGTTTGTGGGTGTCCGGGCCGTGGTAGATTTGTTCTCATTTACAACATTGATTGGTAATGAGTTCGTAGTCAAGTTTAAGTTACGGTCTATTAGAGTAGCTACCCAAAATACCTCGTGTTGTTTTAGCTTTAACGTATTCTCTGTTAAGTTTGTCATATTTATACATTAACAGACAAATGGATATTCTATCGTTATTTCAGCAAAATGTGCGAATGTTTCGTCAGATTTATGGGGATAGTTTACCCTAAAATGAACATTACGTCATTTCCTCACCGTAGCCTCGTGTTGCTCCTGTGTGACTTTGCACTGTTGAATATAAGTTTTGGTTATCATTGACATTTGTTGTTTTTTACAATTTCTCACATTTTCTTTTAGGTACCACGTAAGAAATGAAAATTATGAGAATTTAAAAAGAAAAATTGTGGTGAACGATCTCTTTAAATGTACCATACGGTCATGTTTTTGCACTTGTGCCATGGTACTACTTTGTTTTTTTGAGTGTAGTGTATATATATCACATTACCCCAGTATTACTATCTGATACCGTCTGTGCTTCTTCCTATGAATGTGGTAATAATTCTGTTTTCTTCTGTGCACAGAATCTTCTTCGATTAACCCATCATGGCTGATCTTGATACTGATTTCACCAGTGGCGACGCTGGGGCTTCTCTAACATTCCCCATGCAGTGCAGTGCTCTGCGTAAGAACGGCTTTGTGGTGCTAAAGGGACGTCCTTGCAAGATTGTGGAGATGTCTACTTCCAAGACTGGCAAGCATGGACACGCCAAGGTATCAAATTAATAAACTCACTGATGAGGGCTTAATTTAGAATAACGGCTACATTTCATAATGCATTGCATATTACTGAATCTGTAACATTATCGTTAAAAGTTTTAAATGCTCTTGCTTAATTTTCATTTTCAGGTGCACATGGTTGGAATAGACATATTTACTGGAAAGAAAAATGAAGATATCTGTCCCTCTACCCACAACATGGATGTTCCTAATATCAAGAGACTGGACTATCAAGTAAGTTCAAACTGTAAATATAGCTGCGAGCAGCGATTGCGGGCCCAAGCTGGTGGCACCGCAACCCTGGTGCCTTGAATTACCTAAAGGCACCGGGATGGCGGTACCGCCAGCTTTGCCCCTTCATCGCTGCTCGCAGCTATATATATATAGCTATATATAGCTATATATATATAGCTATATATATATTAGGGCTGGGTAATAAATAGCGATCTCTCGAAATTAATCGATTCTCATTTTTACGAACTGATATTGATTCTTAAATTTTAAGAATCGATTAGTCATCCTGTTTCATTTGAATGAATGGAACATTATATCGCAGCTGCGCGCATCCAAAAAATCGTATTAATCTTTGTCCTTTGTTACTATTGATTTGAAACAAAGTCTGAAATTTCAAATTAGTTTAATTTTCTTTAGAAATTCGAAAACATAAATTACGTTTTGGCGCTGTGGCGTGAGATCGCTCTGGCGCAGCTCAAGAGAAGCAGCAGCGCTGATCTCTCTTCCAGCTTAATAATACCAGTTGCAGCGCGAAATAAACATGAATGAGCAACTGTAAGTGTGTTAAAAGATAGAGTACAGCTTATTGAAATCCGTATCATGTCACAGTTATTCGCTTAATCAGCGTTACAACCGAGGAAAGACATCAGTTAAACAGCTTGTAATCAATGTCATGTATCGTCATATTTACCTCAGAAAACTCACATAAACTCGTTAGTCAGTTAGAAAAATAACTCTAGAGAGGAGTATTTTGCTAAATATATACACTGTTACATATGCATCATAATCTTAATGTTCTTCAATATTTAATGCATTTTTTAATAAATCTGGCAAATTTATGACAGCCACCATTTAAATGTTTATATTTTATATAATCTTATTATTATTAAATAAATAAGAGTGTAATTAGGCTAATGAAGCCTAGTAGGCTACAACTAGAGTCCCATAGTTTACAGCATTAGTTAAGAGATTTGATTTCCTTGAGAAAATTTGCCATTTATTGTAACTGATATCGAATCGATATCAAATCGAATTGCAAGCTTGTGAATTGAAATCCAATTGAATTGTGAAATTTGTGTCAATACCCAGCCCTAATAAATATGTAAAGCCGGTGGCACCGCCACCTTGGTGCCTTTAGTGTTTTTCTGCCCGTCGTGCAAAAACGTAACCCCCGCTTTGACTGTCGAAAAGAAGTGTGCTGTAGAGCTTGCATAAATGCAGGCTCAATGCGCTGTGTGCTGTAACTCCATGTGGCTTTAAGTGCATCATTCTCCACTTGGGATGTGCATAAGCGATTTGTGGGCTGTATAGAGCCTTTCATATCACAATGCAATGACAGATTATTAATTGCCTTTCTTGTTCTGGCCTATCTATTATATGTTGATAATAGATAGGACAGAGCACTAAAGACCTCAAACAGAGCACTAGAAACTTAAGCTGTTTGCTGCATGTGTAGTCTGAGAATGAGCTGTTTGATTTGCACCCTCTTCGTCTTCACTGTCCTCCGTGAAATCCAGCTATTAAGGTCCATGTTGTTCTAGAAAGTTTGTATGTTGCTGCCTCATTAAACATCTCGGCTATACATTTGAAACATGTCTCAATTTTATAGTAGCCATGGCTATATCTAAAATAATTTATCTTTTTGATTTTTATCTTGTTTTTCATGAGTGTATTTTACAACAATACAAAGAGCAGTGTGTATTATCCACTAATATAGTTTATAATGGCATTTTTGTCATTGATTATAATCATATATCTTTTTATTTTTAAGTTACACAGTCTGCATTGATTAAAAAAGAAACATCAAATGTGTTTTTAGTCAGAGTATTATTTTTTACAGAAACAAATATTTGTAATTCAGATGAGAATAAGGTTAGTGTTTAAAAATCTTAAGGAAAAAAATATATATTGAAATATAGCACATGAATTTTAAATTCATTCAGCTTCAATTACAAATACAATCTTACTTTTATTTAAATAAAACTATACATTTAAAAGATGGGGGTTATATGCCTATTTTATCATTTAAAAAAGTACAAAATTGTTATGCAAAAAGACAAGGACTTAAAGAAAAGGATTTGAAGGAAAAATCGCAGCCAGCCACACACATCAACACAGACAACAGCCCCCCTGCCACGCCCCTGTACCATCTTCAGCCCGGCTCTGATGGCCGCGGGTTCTGACCCGTGTGCAAAGTTTCAAGAGTTTGTGCATGTTAAGGGCCCCAAAAGTGCCTGAATAGTCGTTAGAAAAAAGAAAAAAAAAAGAATAATAATCCCAAGGAAAACAATAGGGCTCTGCGCCCTTTCAGGGCTTGGGTCCTAATCAGCCTTAGGCCTCATTTATCAATGTTTGTCAGCCATGTTCACATACAGTATATGATTTGTGCTAAAGATTTTGCACAAATTTTGATCTCTCTGTGGCTTTTTTTTTAATTAATGTGCATTTTCTGCCTATCCTGTGGCGCACAGCTGGTTGGCATCACCGATGGCTACCTTTCCCTGCTGAAGGATAATGGAGATTTGCGTGAGGACCTCAAGCTGCCCGAGGGGGATCTGGGCAAAGAAATAGAGAGCAAATTTGAATCTGGGGATGAATTCCTGGTTTGTAGCTTTTACATCCATTCAAATTCACATCAATTTGTATACATGTATTTAGATGAAGAGGCTTTATTAATTTAATTTAGATCATAAAGTCATATAGTGGACATTGGATTGGTCCTTAGTGGCTGATCATTGGTCCACACACCATGTCAGAATTACCGTGATTACGAGATTCCGGCTTGTAAAAATGTCTTCTTTGAAAATTGAGTTAAGTTGTAATAAGTTCTGAGTTTTCTGACTTGTACCATATGACCACTGCCATGGCACATGGAAACAATCAAAATGGCAGCTTTTTTATTTTTAGTTTAATGCAATAATCACGTGAAAAATAAACGTTAGTTAATTACTTGCATTAGTTTAATATAGCTAGCACAGAGTGGTATAACTATATCTTTTAATGCAATTTAAATGTGCCTAATACATTTGAATGTAGAAAGGACAAGGAGGCAAAGCTGAACATCTTAATTAGATGTTCTTATTAGGGATAGACAGCTTATTAGGGATAAATTTGTGTTTTGCTTAATACAATTTTCTCATTGTTTTGAGGTCAAATCATAATTGGTGGACCCCTGTTTAACACACCTGAATTAATTTTTTTTTGGTATCACTTCAGTTTAGGGTCCAATTCTCTCTATTAGCTAGTTGCTTTTTAGGGTATTGTCTGTTTATTAGTGCCTATAAAAACATTTTAATGCCTTATTTTACATGACCATATTCTACATCAATACCCCATACCTAAACTTAACTACCTAGTAATTAGGAGTTTGAGGTAAGTCATAGTTAATAGTGAGAAATGGACCCTAAATTGTGACCAGTTCTTTTTCTAAATGCATTGTTTTAGTTCAGTTCTACAGGTATTTGCTTTATTTGTACTCAAATGAATGTGAGATTGCAGTCAACTGTGGAGTGGTGGTGTTTAAACGTACTAAATGTTTGTAGAAATCCAGCATACTTTACCAGAGAGAAGTCTGTCGTATCATCAGAAGATCTTACGATTTTGTTGTAACCATTTGAGTTACATGAATGCATGAAAATGGTTCATGATGACTCTAAAAGTAGTCATTTTGAGTTAATTTTTGTTACTTATTTCCCTCTCGTAGGTGTCTGTGTTGGCTGCCATGGGGGATGAATGTCCCATTGCCATCAAGCCCATGAGCTCATAATGAACAGAAGCTGACGGGCTGGTTGAGTGAGGGCCTCTGTACCACACATATTACATGTTAGTTCTTAAAGTCACCAAAGCCACAGCCTTCGCAAACCACCTAGAATCATTTCTGTTAAACAGTAAAGATGCTGGACCTTTTGACCCATGTCTCATGAGGTGTTGTCTAATCAGGATATTTCATATCACAATGGGTTTCCTGCACGCTTGTTCTTTATTATTTCCCCCTCAGTCATTCCTTCTTCATTATACAGATGCACTTTTATCATTCATTAAAAATGGGAATAGTTTTTTTAAATCTGCTCTTAATGCAGAAACCTTTTTATTCATGCCGACAGGCCTTAAACTGTTGCGAATCAGGCAGCAGCCATTGAAGATTACCTCTATGAATCTCACTGACTAGTTTGCCGGCATTTGGTACATCTACATTCGTGCCAAAGCCTGTGTGTCTCAGGTAGGCTAGGATTTGTCTGAATGTCACTCTAACAGCTTGGCACTTGTTGGGGTGGCCGGCAACTAGCGATCCTAAGGCAGAAAACGTACTAAAAAATTTTACTGACATAAAATCCTGGCCAAATGACCAAATATAATGTAGTTGATCTGAAACTTTTTTTTTTCTTAAAGTAAATGTAGTTTTACTCCACCTGGTCCTGAACTTTAGTTTAAGTTTACAGCATTTGTCCCTCTATACTGAACACTTGTATTGGTAGCAAAGCAATAACCCAATACCTTTGTTACATCTTTTTAGTAGTGAGGGAAGATGTTTAGAAGGGCCTTTGAGCTTTGCACTGGCTAACCTGCTGTGATGCAGCAGTGATGAACGCCCTCTGTAACAAACTCTGTTTACAGTAGCTTTGCTATACAACAAATTTCTATGCTGCATAAATTAGCTTATTTTTTGTACTTACAGACAGGCACAGTGTGTGCACTAAAGGGCTTCAATATCAACACTTTCAGTTCACACTCTATAGCATCTTACATGCACCTGGCTTGTTTACTGGTATAAAGGCTTTAATCGCACCACCACCCCCTCCTCCACTTTAAGGGCACACTTTGCATTTGGCTCATAAAGATAGTATTTTGTAGTAGAAAACTTATTTTATTTACTCTGAAATTCCTTTTTTGATGTAGAAATGAGATGCGTTGCTATTGTATCTGCATTTGGGTTCCTTTTGGTGTTAGGTTTGAATCAGATTTTTTTTTTTTTTTTTTACTGTAGAATGGACCAGCAAATGAGAACTTTTGGTTGGGCAGAATGTTTTTCTTAAGAGGTATTAAGCTTTGTTGGGTGTTCTGTTTCAACTAGTTTTTGTTATTGTTAACTAGCTCTCTTATAAAAAGTAGCCTGAGAGCTCAAGTAAGTGGAAAGTATTGTATGGCTGTACAGTATTGAAAAGATTTCACGTTGGCATATAAATCTCAGCGAGTCTCTCAGGTTTCCAGTATTCAGTTATTTTGCTGTTTCTAGTATTGGTCCTAAGTATCCCTGTAAAATACCTCTGTCTCTATCTGCAAATCATTAGTGTTCATGCTTGCGAGTGAATTACATGCTTTTTTTTATATATATATTTTTGGTTATTTTCTTTAATTCAGTAGCTTGACTGAGTTACATACAGGAATGTGGGTCATTACCAGTGCAGACTGTAAGGAGATGCTTAATCAGACAAGCAGTAGAAATAGTGTTCAGTGTTTTTCATATGGCTAGCTGAATGATAATTGTAAGAAACCACAAATGGGGATATGAGGGGAGCAATTGTAATAAACTCAACTGAAAACCATATATGCTTGTGTTTTTATTTTCCTTTTTTTTAAATTTCAGTTTGCAACAAGCCTGGCAAGACATTTGCATGAGACATTTTAGTTCTGTTGCAAAAAAAAAAACAAAACACATTATTATACATGTTTAATTGAATAATCTATTTTAATATAGGTTAAAATAGAAATGTAATTTCCTGTGATGGCAAAGCTGGATCTTTAGCATTATTACTCCAGTCTTAAGTGTCACATGATCCTTCAGAAATCATCCTTACATGCAGATTTGTTCTCAAAAACATGTGTTCTTATAATTGGAAACGGTTTTGCTGCTTAAGCTTATGTTGAAATCATCTTTTTTTTTTTGGCCTGGATATTTTGATGAATAAAAAAACCCTAAAAAAAATGAGGAAGTATTTATTTCTTCAAACTTTTGAAAGTTATTAAATATGGTGTGTTAGATTTTCTTTCAATGTCTATCTGACTTGTTATATCCCCTTATTAAAACTGTATAATTCCTCAAGAGAAAACCACTATAAGCAAATACAGCCAAAGCTTTGCATAGCTACAAATATAAAATTGTATATGAATCAGCAGTGTTTGTTTTTCCAGTGTTGCAATGAACAACTGACTCATAAAGAATCCCAGTTAAACTAAGTTTGATGGTTTTAAACAGTGTGCCCAATTGCTGCCAACAACAGTCAGTTCTGTGGTATGTTGACATGCCAGCTTGGAAGGCTGAAATGAAAATGACATTTTGCATGTCAGTTTGAAGTTGGCAAGCTTTTTAGCTTTAATAATGTGCTTCTGATTATGATTTTTTTTTTCAAGGCTTGATGCTTTGGCCGAGGCTTCTGTCAGCAACTTGGGGGTCTCAACTTTGATACACTGCTTTATATGATTTTATTATTTTCACAAGTCTTATGACATTATATTTTTGCATCTCCCCTTTAAATTCCTTGAGCGGTCTCCTGCGTTTTCATGTTTTTCAAACGCTACAGCCACTAGATGTCAGTAAAGCACCGTAAAACTGCCACTCCAGATTTGCCCAACCTGCTTTTGATTAAGAAACTTACTTTTTCCCTTTTAGCTTTCCCCCTGTTTACATACGAGTCTCCTAAAAAGAGCCTGGAGGTATTGCCAAATGGTTCCTATAGAAATTATGTTCTGCTATACATTTCAGGAACAGATTGTGAACTGAACTGCTCTGTTTACATTTCTCTGAAATAAGGCCATTCTAGGGGCCAAAATAAGACGTAAATTCAATGCAGATGTAGATGCCTTTCTGTCCATATGGTCTTATATGTAAAACTAACATCCAATAGTTTGAATGATTCACAAATCCAGGGGTGAATCTTGTTGGTCATCATATGTTCTGCTTCACATTGCTTCCTTTATTACTTAGTCCTTGTTTCATAGTGGGGAACATGCAGAGATGGCAGCTGTTCTCACAAGTGAAGATGATTGAGTTCAATATAGGAGTGTGTGGTTTCTTTCTTTAAACTCTAGGCTGGTGCTCTAAATAGACTAAAATGATATAGATCTTTAGTTTTTAGCCAAAAATGTTCTTCATTTGCTACAAAGACAAAGTTCAAAATGCATAAAAAGGTGTATCAGTTCCATAATCTTTAATTTTTTCCATTTAAAGAGAAAAATCTTATCATTGAATGTTTGTCTTTAATTTAGATTTAATTTTTTAGCTACTTATGAATGGAGTAAGATTCCATGATGTGTGTTCTGTTTGAGAATAACGCTGTCCTTGAACCCGCTCTCAAAACCACCTGTCATGAGGACTGTTTACTTATGACTCATGATTTAAACTCCAGTTATCCTGAAGAGTGGAGGAGGTATTTGGTTTTACAGGAAACGGGGACATCAGAAGAGTACAAACTAAAGCAATAACAAAGCCCAGTTCCCTCTTGTTACAGTATTTGCCTCATCAAGGAGCACTGGCTTATGAGTCATTATTGTGCTCCTGGAAGTTAGAGCTAATTCACCAGGCCCTAATCACCTCATCCTAATCCCAGAACAGTGATAACCTCATATTAAGTACTGCTACAAATTTGGTTTGACTTCAAAGCACACTATATAGATGCAGTTGTTAGGCTACTTGTTTGGTTGCATCCTGCAAGCCACTGGTTTCCCAGACTCCCAGAAAGATTCAGACTTTTAAATGTGGCACTTTTATTAATTATTTCATTTGAGAACTTTTGCTTATATTTAATGATACACAGTTATCATTAAGAACCTCTTCAATTATGGCGTCAGATGAAATAACAGGAGAATGTTATGAGAATATGTATTGCATTTAATCACAATACTTTGCCACGCGAAAAGACCTTCATTCGCTGATCGGATGCCAAATTTTGGGCCGATCGAGCCAGGCTTTACAGCATAAAGGTGTTACATTTTCGATGAACCATATTGCGAACCCAGTAGGCCTACACTCTTAGAAAAAAGGGTTCTATATATGTAGCATAGGGTTCTTTACTCAACTCCGAAGGATATTTAATGCTAAAAAAGGTTCAAAAATGACAAGAAAGAACACTTTTGGCACAAAGGTTCTTTAAAGGCTATTATTCGTACATATATTACATTGTTCTGCAGCATTTTGTAGTTGTTATTCAATTATTGTTTATTAAAACAAAAAAAACTGTTGTAGTAACTTACTGTTGTACTGTTACTGTTGTAGTAACTTAATATCACATTTTAATCATGCAGATTTTTGGAGGCTAAAAACTGAAATGGCACTCTTCGTGTGATATTGATTAATTCCATTTTTTAACCACCATATCTTGAATTTTGTGATCATTCACATGCATTGCATTTTAGGGGTTCCAAATACGTAGCGCTTTAGAACCTTTTAAGGTTCTATATGGAACCTTTCCTTCTAAGAGTGTATCTGGATGGCGTGATTTATCTGGATAGGTTTATTTTTTTACAATGTCAAGCAGAAATGAAAACAAGCCGAAATGCCTTAACAGTAAGGTTATTTATTAAAATCTAAGGAGTAAAAAGTAGCCTACAGATAATTGCGTGAATAGCCTGTAAGGAGTAGAATCAAAAAGTCGGCTGAGAAATAGGGCTACTCCAGTAAAGTAAAGATACCCAAAAGGTGTATTAGGACAGAATACGAGACAGAGTTATTTATTAAATTCATAAAAGACCAAATACAGGAATACTGGCTTCCTAAACCTCAAAGAAATGCCATAATCAAGACCTTGGAGAAGAAAATAGTGAGAATACACCTCACATGTGCCACTCACAGTATAGGAGTCTTTCCTTGCTATTAATGCTTGGATAACATGCTTAGGCCTACGTCTCTTTATCAGTAATAATAATGTCTTGTGTGGTGGCTCTTTGATATATTTTAAACCTACCAACGTCCGTTGCCATGATTTTTGGAATGACTGATAGCGAGAGGAAAAAATGACGTTTTAGTAAATTGCGCGAATCTGTGGTGGAAACGCGACAACATTTAATATAGACTAACTTTTTAGAGTTATAGTGTTTATTATACTGACCATTCAAATCCGGAATGATTCTGGAGGAATAAGCAACGGCAACAATGGTCCTCCAACGCATGATCATGTTTTGATTCATAATATCGTGCTCGAAGAGGAGGGGCTATTCGCGTCTCCGTTGTCAGTTTGTGAGGGGGGAAAGGGGGAAGGAGTGCGCAGCTCTACAATGCCCTACAAAGGCAAAGCGCAGTAACTACACATTTGATCAAAAATGAGGTAAGACTTGTAATGGGCTTTATGACGTGTTCTGTCTTGTGAAAAAATATCTGGGTTATGTCCCGTTTCGGAGATGCATTACCACATAATCTATCCATAACATGTTTTACTGGCTGGTATAAAAACTTTAAAGGCTTTTTTCTCCGTTTCTTTGTTTGCGTAGTTACTGCACTTTGCCTTTGTAGGGCAGTACAATAAAATCAAAACCTGAAAATCAATGCGTGGCGGTCAGCGTTGATATTGTGGCGGGCCGCCACATATTAATGAATGTATCGGAAACCCTGATGGAGCTAACAATAGTAAATAAATAATAACAAAAATAACGTTGTCAGATTAGATAAATCATGTAGGTTCCAGTTCAAAGCTGGTGCATTTCTAGTTCTAAATTCTCTCTACCAATCAGATGCTCCGGTGAGTGAAATATATGAAGTGAATGGTGATTATTCAAACATGAAATGGGAAGGTTTAATCGGGTTTAACCTAACTATCACTCTGGGTTTGACTTGCTGGCAAAACCGGATATCTTCTTTGTCGCGCTTTAAAAATAAAAGTTCCAAATGTTTTTGACCCTGCGGTAGGTTAAGTATGCAATTTTTTGGGTGGGACACATGCCGCATTTTTCAATATTGAGGGGGACATGTCCGCCCCGGTTCCTACGCCAGTGTCGATGATCAATAAAATTCAGCTCACATCTATTGCTTTGGGTGACGTGCACTTTATTAAATCTGCACATAGCGCAGGAATTAAAGATCCGATTTATATCCGTTTTGCAAAAACACATTTATGTGAGCAGGTGTAAATGGAATTCTTTTGAGAAATCCAATAGCTATCCGATCTGAGAGAACGCATGAAGTGGCCAGGTGTAATCAGCCCCTTTAAAACAGGCCCCAAAAATTACATTTTCAAATGGTTATAATAAATTAACTGTGGGGTGTTTTGTGCTGAAACTTCACAAATACATTCTGGGGACACCTGAGACCAATATTACATCTCGTAAAAAGGGGCATACAGGCATACTTTAATACAGGACATCATTCAGTCTGCAAAATGTGTTTACTTATATTTGTGTAGGCCGGCAAGCTCTTCTTTATTTTGGCAAGTATCGCGATAGTGTGTCATTACACCCTGGGGAGAAAAAACAAATTTATTAAATGTTTCATAAAGATTTAACAGTATTTTCAACTGTAAAATGTATACAGTGTTTACCATTCTGAGGCCAATAAGATTAAGCCAAGCATTCCAGGTGTCACACATTAGCTTTTGTCTTTATGCGCTTCCTGGCCATTAAGTTCAAGATTCAGCTTTGCTTTTGTAATGGTAAAAGTGTGACCACGCTGGTCAGACTGATTAGATTAGCGTCTCTGGTAATCTGCTGAATCATTTACATTTGCTTTGTTTCAAGAGACTCCTCCTCAGTGTAACTCCTCCACTACGCTCAGATTGTCATTTCAAAAAGCACATGAAATCCGTTTCAAGCTACATCCATATGTGGTTTGAAATCCTATTCAAATACCAGTACATATGCCTCATTCTGAACAATCGGATTTCGGCTGGTATGTGACTCTCACGCCACATAAAATGTAAACGTCAGTGATTGTTAGAGGAGACATGCTGCAAGTCGCTGCCGAAACAATGCTGTGTTGTTGCAAAGTGCCGGATGAGCAGAAAAATATTATTTCTGAAATATATATTGAAACCGGCGCAGACAAGAGCGCGAAAACAAGCTGTAACGTTACATAACAGCCTCCTACAGTTCTGCAGCTCAATATGCAATATAGGCCAGCACGGCGGTGTCTACAATACATATATCCATGTTGTAAAAATTAAATAAGAAAACATCTGTATTACAAATGCAAACCCCTCCATCAGTGTCAGTGTTGGACTGCATGGACTCACAAATCGGATCTGAACAGTTGCGATAAACAGTGTGGACATCATTTCAGATCATATTCCAATCGGATACAAAAATAATCGTATTTGGACTGACAGTGTGAATGTAGGCATACATCAACATTTTAGCCATAGTCAACGCTTCATTTACACATGTGGCTGATGAGCTGATGCTGTGCCTCTCTCAACCACAAACGCCTTCTTTCATCAGATTTTGCACTCTTCTCTTTAACTTTTGGCAGTCTATAGAACTCAAAGGGTATTTTCCAGATGCGACCGATTAGTATAGACCAAAACTCGACCATTTTTCAGCAGAAATAATCAGCCAAATTTGCAAATCCGTTCAGTTCAATTGCATTGTTTATGTTCTGTGCCTCCAAAATGGCCAACTTCCAGATTGATGACGCGTCGTGAAAACCCTCTATACAGGACGCATGGTTTAGGATTATTTTATAAATCACACACTATAAATGAGAAGCAGAAAAAAGAAGCAGAAACAGATAGTTGCAGTAAAGTAAGATATTTTAATAAGTTGAAGAAACAATTTATGATTTGTGACATGCACACACACACAGATATACAAACATACAGACATATAAACATATACAGACATACAAACAAACACGACCAGACACACGCACTCTCTTTCTCACACACACCACACACACACACACACACACACACACACACACACTCTCTCTCTCTCACACACACACACTCTCTCACACACACACATACACTCTCTCTCTCACACACACACACACACACACACAGCATCATCTTGTTCAGGCCAGCTTTGGAATCCACCGAACACAGCCACCTGTTAAAAAAAAGAGAGAAGAAGCTTTTCAACGTGTTTGCATCAGTAATTTCCAAAAATTACCTTTGTATTGTATGTGGATGTGGGAGGGGAAAATGTTGAGGTAAAGCCCTATTCGGATTAACTTTACAAGGGTTGATGGAGTAAGTTAATAATGTAATTTTACCACAGGACTTCTGTAATATTAATAGCCAATTCGCACAGGATAAGATATAGGTTATCAATAAAACTAGCAGAAGTGGGAGGGGTAACTCAATTTGTGCATCGGTGTCATGCGTCTATTACATTGCTTCCTGATGTCACATATATATATTCATACAACAGGGCAGTTGAATGCTTGAATCTGATAACCGAGAAGCTCTTGTAATTATTTCTTTACCCCACCTCTCCATGTCAGGTGAACACCGGCTGGTGCAGTAAACAGCCTAGCTAATGTTAGCTGGTTACGATTTCAGCACAGTAATATCAAAGATCCTTGCTCCTTCTTGATTATCTGGTAATAATCTATGCACAAAATACAACCAATAGTACGGTAATGTCAAAACTTGTGAAAAGTAATCCCTCTGGCCCTATTTTCGATGGTCCGGCGATTAGAACGGGAAAATGCTTCACAGTGCTCTCAAGTCAAGTAAAGTCAAATATATTAACATAGCGCTTTTCACAATACAGATTGTATCAAAGCTGCTTCACAGTATCAATAAAGACAACTTAAAATTGTTTCTTTATTCATGAAAAAAAAGACAATCAAGTTTTTCTAGAGCTCATCAATGGTATGATGGGTCATTTAATTTGAATATCCTCAACTGAGCAAGTCAAAGGCAACAGTGGCAAGGAACTGAAAAACTCCATCAAGTGACCCAATGGTGTCCTAAAACTCCATCAGATGACCCAATGGAGAAAAAAAAAACCTTGGGAGAACCCAGGCTCAGTCGGGAACCAGTTCTCCTCTGGCGTTTATGAACTAGAGGCCAAATTTACAGTAACTTTAAGCAGTGATGCGCGGGTTGATCCGAAATGAGCGGGTGCCTGCGGTCACCCGCGGTTACCCGCAGTTACGGGTCATACAAAAATGCTTTTAATGATATTCGGGTCGCGGTCGGTCGGGTCGTTTGAAAAAAGATGTAAATTAAACATTTGTATTAATATAGTACTAGATACAATTTTTGATGAAATATACAGCCCTTCACATTATTGGCTGAATAACTGGCACGAAGATAACACACAAGCTCAGTCTAAACAGTTCTCGGTTCTATACTGGTGATTCGAGAACCGCTGTCCCTGTGCGTTCGGTACTACGCAGATCTATGCACAGTATCATCTGCTAGTGCTCATCACTTCTCTCAACAGTGGCACCAACATATATCGGTTCAGTGAAATGTTGGAGTTACTGGAGTAAAATATAATTCAGGATATTGATTTATTTCGATTCGATGGGACTGTCAGGCATGTCTGAAAGTGAGTAACTTTAGTAACTTGTGGATCAGCACTGATGCAAGACGCGCGAACTGTTTCGAACGATTCAGTTCGATTTAATGTACTGGTTTGACTGGTTCACTAAAAGAACCGGTTCAAAAGAACGATTCGTTCATGAACCGGCCATGTCTATGATCACAGTCTGCAGAGAGATGGAGGCGGCAAGAGAAAATGTGAAGACTGGGGAGTGGAAGCTCCGCAAATACACAAATAGAAAGAGAAAAAGTGTGGGAGACATTTGCTGAAATAATGAAAGATGATGACCAAAGTGCTGGCTTAGCCTTTGTTATGTGTAGGCCTACGTCTTCTTGCGATGCTGTGTTCTTACACGTCTATTGCCCAATAACGCTCCGATGAGCATTTACTACTTTTAAAAAATGCGATCAGGAAGCGGGTGGGGTACAATATTTTTTTACTTTTTTTGCGGTCCGAGTTGCGGGCGGGTAGTTGAAAACGTCAGTCGGTTGCGGGTTGTTTATACATTGACCCACACATCACTGGTGTGCAAACACATGGCCTGTTTGGGCCATGTGCTTGTGTTAATTTGTTACGTTACCCCGCCCCCTTGTTATCCTTGTCTTGTCATTCTTGTCTAGTCAGTTTCATCTGTCCTCATCATTAGTGTTCCCTTTATAATCCCCTTGTGTTTGCTGTCCTTTGTCAGTTCATTGTTTGATGTAAGATACTGTTTGATAGTGTGAGTGCTATCTCTGTGTTAACTTGCCTGTGAGTTCCTTGTGAGAGTTTTGCCTAGTGTTTTTCTTATCCTGTTTCTGTTGTAAGTTTATAGTCTAGTTCTGGGTTCACCACTCTCGGTCCTGGAGGACCACTGTCCCTGCAGAGTTTAGCTCCAACCCTGATCAAACACACCTGAGCAAGCTAATCAAGGTCTTCAGGATCAGTAGAAACT
>JAOTRC010000039.1:13774422-13787787 GCA_027497675.1 Cyprinella lutrensis
TCCATCCATCCATCCATCCATCCATCCATCCATCCATCCATCCATCCATCCATCCATCCATCCATCCATCCATCATTGTCAATTGGTTAACCCTGTGACATAACACATTTCTCACACAGTTCTCCCTTGCTTGAGATTGTTGCCATCTACACAGACACTCAATTGTTTTGCATTTGTAGGCTGTTATTCTCATATTCAGCAGCAGGGGAGTGTTTTTCCTGGTGTGCGGCCACATTTCTCCCACTAATTTTCCCAGCACTCCCAGCATAGATGTCGTTTGCAGTTCGCACAGGCGGTACACCTGCTCCACCCCAGCACTTGGCCTGCATGGACATTCAGATCTGTCCAGGTGATTTCATGTCAGTGCACATTCATTGTCACACAGACCAAGTGCAGTACATTAGTTTTGTTTTTTCTAATGTAGGGTGTGGAGCTCTGGTGAAACTCATTTATGTACAATGACTCACATTCATTCAACCCTTGATCATGTCTTTTTCACTGAAGACCTGTTTACAAGATTTAATCACACAGAATTAGGCGTAATTATGAATGTTAATCTCTTTCAAAAAATTCTGAGATTGTAAAAAAACAATTCTCCTTTGAGGAGTAACTATTTAAAAGTAGTATCAAATTATCCACATTTGTTTGAGTGATGGTAGTTTTTTTTTTCTTCTTCTTTAAAATAAGATTTTTAGCAGCTAGCCTAAGTGGCTTAGCACATATCATTGCTTTGTCGTTTTATTTGCATATTTACAGCCATGCAAGCCAAACAAAGTGATGTTCACTCCTAATCTTTTCCCTGATACTGTATTTAACATTGAATTGAGTTCCTTGAGTCAAAAAAGCTTTGTTTTGTTCAAAAACAGCTCTAAATAAATTAATTAAAATACAAATAAAAAAATTGAAATTAACCAATTTCCATCAACTATTCATCAATGAATCCTGAAAAAATATAATATAAATATAAAATATAAAGATATATCTTTATAGCAGCACAACTATTTTCAACATTGATAATAACAAGAAATGTTTCTTGAGCAGAAAGACATATTTAGGATATGTTCCATTCTATTTAGAATAGAATAATTGAATGATTTCTGAAGGATCATGTGACTCTGAAGACAGAAGTAATGATGCTGAAGGTTCAGCTCGCATCACAAGAATAAATTACATGGAATATTTCTGTTTTTTTTTTTTTTTTACTGAATTCTTAATTCAATAAACTATTAAATTGACTATTAATTGTTTCAATGTAGTTGACAGTATTTTTTTTAGTATTTTATGTAGTGTAGATAACTGCTTGTTTTTGCATGTTCAATTGACAGCACCTTTCCGCCATTTCGAAATAGCAGTCTGGCTCTCTCTCACACCATCTGCAGCAAATGATGTGTAGCTGGAGAAAAGAGATGAAGTGCCTCGTACATCAGAGAGCTTAAAGAACAAAAGAGCATTTAGTTCATTTAACTTTCATATGGCACATTCATTCAGACTTTTAGTCCAACACTGTCAAAGTTCACATGCTCAGAAATGTGTACATGATGCTCCATGAAAAGATGAATAATATTCTTCTAAATGTGGTAAGAAAACATTGTGTGTGGTTGTTTATACCTGTTGCCTCATTCTGATTGGATTGTGCCTTCAGTACAGTGTTTTCAGTCGAAATATGAAATATGATCTCTGATAATGCATGATAGAACAATAGGCGTTTACTTTGTGAAATGTGATGCTAATGAGTCCCCAAAAAGGAAAGCCTGCCCTGTATGCTGATTTATAGACAATGCAGACCATACTTTTGGGTTTGACATGCGGTTATTTTATTATTTTATAATGTTTCCTGGGTTGCCCTTATAATGTTAGTATGTTTTTTTAGATAAAAAATAGTCATAATTTAGAAATAAAAGGCAATTTTCCTAGCCTGATTTTAGCCTCTGGTTTGAATGCTCTGTTTGAAGGGGTTTGTCTGCTTTGGGATTCAGTTTAACCGGCCACTGCTGTGATTGGCTGACATGCTTGCATATGAAATAGCTATGTATTACATGCAAAACTTTCTTGAATACTTTACTACAGCTATTATAGGTTTTTACTATTACAGCTATTGAGATTAACGAATCGTGAGAAGTTTTTAAAGTATTTAGATCCATTCCCATCACATAAAATGTTGCCGTGATGAGCATTGAGCAAGCAGAGGATCTTATCATTGCAACGCTGCTCAAATGCTTTGTGCTTTGTGCTGCTAATGTCTTAATATGCTAAATGGTTTCTGTTTGGAGAGTAGTCAAAAAACCGTTCTTATTAAGTCATTAAAAAAGGAAGTATAGGATGTAGTCCAAACCGGACGTTCGCTGTAGGCTTTGAAAGGGGACTTCTGTTAAATAAAATATCTGGCATTGAACTTTGAGCTTTATAATTTTACAGGTATTGTGTATGATCTAACAACAACAAAAAATGCAATCAAATAGAACAGGACCTTTAAAGGAATAAAACAATGGTGTAGACTCAATTTCAAGGCCTCAATAACAAGCAGATGTTTTTGCAGCCAGATCCTCTGTAACACACTCTCTGGCAGCCTGCTATGTTTTCATCCCTTTCTCCAGCCTCCACAGCCTTGTCCCCATCCTCCTGTTCTCTTGTGCTGAGTGCTGACATTACAGCCCTTTGTGCTGGCCTTGCTTTGGAACTATTCCCTTCATCAGGACTATGACAAGGGCTGCTGTTTTGATTCATACACAGTCTATGATTCAAACAATGAGCAATTCATGATACGGGCTAAAGAGGTCCACATGTCTCCAACAAAGCCTCTGACCGCGTAAGAAGTCAGGCGTTATGTAACTCACGCAGGTCTGAAGATATGTTCGCTGCGTTTGGAGGATTCTCTGTAGGTTTCACAAATGATCCATCGTTTCTCAATTAACCGTCCTCAGTGTGCCTATTGTTTGCTGTGATAAGTGAGTGTTTATTCCACAAAAGGAACATTAAAGTCTTCGGGCTTTGGGCCTCCTCGAACTTAGTTATCAGCTTTTACATTACTTTTAGATTAGTTACGTTCTAGGCTTGCCGCACTACTTCCGCTATGCATAGCCGTGCTTATAACGCCGCTGGACAGGCTGTATCAGCATTACACTCGATGGTCATACTGCAGACCGTACTGGTCTAAAATCAGTATTGTCTACCAGCTCAGAATACTACAACCGCTTGAGCACCATTTGCTGATCGATAAAATTATTCCACGGGTAAAAGTAAGACCGATTCTGTTCAGGCTGACACAGTTCAGGCTGAACATTTTCACCCTGACTGTGTGGAACACTATTGATGTGATTTGCTCCCTTAGGATGCTAACTTATTGGGAATGACGCTTCTAGCCTCTCTTCTCAGACTCTTTGTGAGTGCCTTGGGACTTTGGTGTTGGATCCCAGCACCCACGGCATTTTACACTGTGTTCCCCTAGCGTAAGATGTTACGCAGTACAAGAGAACCTCTCGTAAGAGAGCGCACTCGGTTACTAATGTAACTTTGGTTCTCTCTAGAAGAGGGAACGAGTCCTCCAATTAAAAACAATTCTCAGTAAGAGGAAAATACGAGATTGCCAAAGCAACACATTTTTTTTCTAACGGAATGATAGCTTGTTTTTCCTTCTGACGCCCATTTTTTTCACTCCCACTGTCTCTTGCTCGCTAGATCCCTTTCTTTTTCTTTCCTTCTTTCTCTTTCCCTCATTTTCTGTTCCTATATTTCTGTCATCAAATCTATAGTGGTGTTGGAAGTCTTTCACAACCTCTATGATTTTCCATTCTCACAGTTCTGTTTGCACTATATTCTTTTTCCTCACATAGCAATCAGAAAAAGTGATACTCAGTTCCCTTTCCTGTGATTATTAGCACTGCTCCACATTATTAACTTTCCAATGCTGTGTTTATTTTCATTTCATCTCCTGAACAAGGCAAGGACATATCATTCCTGCCAGTGTTGAGACGTCAATCTTCGATCATGAGTCTCCCCGTCTGGCATTAGGCTCTACTATGAGCAAATAACACATAAGATCTGTGCAAGGAGGCACCTGAAAAAAGCTAACTGCTAGCATTCCAATTCATCTCAAGGGCAGTTGCTTAGAAGTTTTGACAGAATCAATTATCCTATAAATACCATGTCACTCCATAGTAAATTTGCTGATAGTATTGCAGGACAGCAAAAAACACTGCCAAATGCAAAAAAAAAAAAAAAAAAAAAAAAAATGAATAAAGGAGAAAATGCTCTCCATATCTTTTTTGTTAGATGCCTATTAGACTTCATCATAGGAATTAGCAGGAAATTAATGTATTATTTAGTAAAAAAGCTAATATTGATATATTCCAGTATTTTTTTTCCATGCGTTTCAAACCGGAACATTGCAGTTTTGCTATTATTTATAGACTCACCTAAAGGATTATTTGGAACACCTGTTCAATTTCTTATTAATGCAATTATCTAATCAACCAATCACACTGCATTTGCTTCAATGCATTTAGGCGTGTGGTACAGTCGTAACCTGAGATGTTAGACGACATTATGAATTATTGCTTTTTAATAATATAAAGTTTCTCATCATACTGAATGACCTTATAAAATATAAAATTTTTCAAAATACAAGTTTGACAAAATAAAAGTTGGATTTTTATTTATTTATTTATTTACAATATATACATCATAAAGTTTGTTATAGTGCCGAGTCGCCATTTGATGTCCAAAGTAAAATAAGCAAAAAATAGAACCTTGTTACTATAATATAATAAAATATTTTAAATTGTGTGTCTCTCGCAATAGTTTTTTTTTTTCAGAATATGCAACTTTTAAGGCCCAGATGGTGTGCTGTTACAAATGGATCAGTTGAATCTGTGTTGCATCTGTGAGGAGAAAACCCCTGCATGTGTTTTGATATGAAAGGTCACATCTCAGGTTGTTTCAGGCCTGAGGATGAGGAAGTAACATGAGGACAGTAGCTGATGGGCACTGTGGAGTTCAGATACAGCTGGAGGTTCAGGACCCAACTTAAAGAAGAGGTGCACGTCCCTGGCCACAGAAAGCCAGCTGTGCTAACACAAACATATGCTGCAGAATGAAGCAGTTTCAGATTTCAGGTGGTCACGACTCACAAGAGTGATCTCAAGAGACCCAGCCGTTTAAAGAGACTCTGTGTCAGTGGCTTTTTATTGTTAAAGCAATGAAGGACACAATAGGGATAGTCATGAAAAATCTTTGTGATGAGCAGATGACAATCCCTGAGCAAAGTTGATGCTGCAGAGGTCAACTTAAAATATTCAATTAACCACTTTTAATGCAAAACAGATTATGTTTGAGCAGAAACTGAAAATGTTTCCATATGTCGCCAGTTATTCACAGCTCTAATATAAGATTCTGTTTTACATCGGCAGTAATCCACATTATAAATGAAATGTTGAACTTTGAAAATCGCTGTGTAAACAAATACATAATGTTCAGTCGTCAGGGTTAGCAGGCAGGATTTATCTTCCTCTGTAGGGTTATGTTTATTTCTGCTCTTAAGAGTCATTAAACATCCATTGTCTCCTTCAGTTGGATTGTTTCTTCTGTTAGGCTGAAGAGAACGATCCATGTAAACTTCACAATAAGGGATGAATAATGGACAAGCTGGGTCTTGTTAGCAAGACCTTATTAAATGGAAATCTCTTTCCCCCCTCTATCCTCTCTCTTTGTCTCTTATAAAGTATTTATATAATCTCAGAGGCAGTGGTTACTGCTATCAAACAGCTGCCCATCATACTCTCCTGCCTACACCAACATGCTTCCTCATATGCAGTATTCATGACACCATCATGGCAAAAAAATGCTCTTTTATGTCATATTCTCTGTCTGTTTCTCTCTCTCTCTATTTTTTTTTTTCCTGCATGCGCCAGTGACCTTTCATACCAGATATAATTGGCAACATGTTTGGAGCTCATTCAAGGACAGCGCTGAGATTATTCTCAAAGCACAGAACACTCTATCTGACCTGTGCTTTTAATTCTCCCTGCCGCTTGATTTTCAAATAATAGACCCATTAAAATAAAGACTAAACAATCTCAGAACCTTTGCTTAGTGTGTATTAATTTTGGGAGTATTGTTTAGTATTTACTGAGAAAAAAAGAGGAAAATTCACTGTTGAAGTGGTTTGTTGCTGTGAGAGAAGCATGTGTTCAATGTTGTCATATTGCTTGCATTTCTGTTTGGGAGAGGCTGGTGTTAGCATTACCTGAGTTTACTTAGCTAGTTTAATTTCCTGTTTGACCAGTGCAGTGTTTATAGAGGGCAGGTGCTGATGTTTTTGTTGTTACACTGTTCCAATATGATTGCAGTCAAAAAACAGAAGTGATCAACCCATTCTTCAAACACTTTTTTCTTTCTTCTTACAAACACGCACTTTTTAACAATGTGAAAACAAGCAAATGTTAAGTCTCTATTAGTTCTATATCCAAGAAAATATTATATTTCTGTCATGAATGTTTTAAATCCCGTCTTAAGACCCACTTGTATGCCCTGGCTTTTATGAGAGTCGATGTGTTTCTATGTGTTTTAAATGTGTGTTTTTTCTTGTTCAGCACTTTGTAAACTTTTGTTTTTTTTTTTTAAATGTGCTATATAAATTAAAATGGTATGGTATGGTATGGTATGGAATGGTATGGTATTAAACTCTTTAACTAATACTAAGTCTATTTCATTGTTGTAATAAGGCCTTCGTATGAGCATTGTAATCTGTGCAATTTCTACAATATTTAATAAAGAGATAGAAAGAAAGAAATCAAAGAAAAAAGTCTGCAAGTATACCTGCTGATGCTGGACATTCAATGCTGTAACATTCTGTAGTTGAAGAATCTCATTTGTCTTAATTGGGATATTTTCTATATAAACTAGTAGTGAATTGTGGTCCAAAGTGCAGAGCACTTGATTTGTACATAATTAATATTGTCCTTCCATAGATGTTCGAGTAATACTTTGTATTGAATGAGTTATACAGTAAGAGGTTTTTCATGTCGCCAATCCCTCGCATAAACTACCCTCTTTAATGACGCAATAAATCTTCACAATCATAATATTGTGAATATTAAATGCAAAAATCTGACAAATGAGGTCTGGCTAAATTAATTCTTAATAGGTATTGAATTATTTAAGAGTAGGAGAAACACACATGCATAGTTTGGATGGGTTGGTGATTTAGACACGAACATAATGAAGAGTTCAGTTCAGTTGATGGGTTATGCCCATTACAGTCTATGGTTATGCCATGTGGACGGCAGATGAAAAGGCCTGTAGGAGGGAATCAGAACTGGCCTGAGCCCAAAAGTAAATCTTCTTGGACAGCTGTGTAGGTATAGGAATTTACTATACAAGATACTTTTTACACCTATTGACTAGTTCAGTCTTAATTACAATGAATTTTGCTTAAATGTTAAATGTTACTGCATATTGGCTGTTGAATGCACAATCCACTGGCCAGTGCTTTCACAACAGGGATCATTTTCCTAGTATAACTATACAATATCTACAGAGTATGATTCTTTCAGATTACATTTTCTACTGTGTCTGTGTGTGTCCTCAGTAGTTCTAATAAAAGGGCTGAAGTTTCATGCATATAATCTCTTTTGAGGTGAGACGACTTCTGTTCCCACAGCAACTACAATTCCATCAATGCGCCTCTGCTAGCTTTATTATGGAAACCGCATTGAGATTATTAGGAAAGCAATTAAAACAAAGAACAAGTCAAAATAGGGGAGAAAGGGTGAGAAATCAAGATATTAAAGTTAGACTTTGCTTATGTGCTTCTCTGTCTACTGCCTTTGAAGTCTGATCCTGTTTTGGCAGGCATCATGGGTAATATTCTGTTTCATCTGAGTCAGTCAAACAATAGACCTGCATCTTTCATAATGACACCAAGGCATGCATAAAAATTTTACTAAAGAAAATGACAAAAATTGTGAATTAATAGATATATCATTATTATACACACACACTCACTATATTATTAGTTACCATAATAAAGTTTATAGAGATCAAATATATATAGCATTTATTCTGTCTTTTTTACGTTCTTTTTTAGCATACAAATGTGTTATGCTAGTGTGGATGAGATTGGGTGTATTTATTTACTTTACTGATGATTTGGTTAAAAGAACTATTTCCTCTGTGTAATTACATTTGTTGACATTAATTTTGTAGCAGACAGTCCTATTTGAGCAAGTTGAAATTTTGGTAATGATTCTGCCACATAAGTACACCTAGAGGCTTTCAGTGTGTCAACACACAGTAATCAGCCACGCATAATTAAACGCCTTCATCAAAACATTTCCACTTCCCAAAGCCACTTTCCCTCATAAAAGCTGCCTCTTTGAACCAATTTTCTGCTCATCCAGCTCAGAGCATTTTTCATACAATATGCTCTTTAGGAATAAAGAAAAAAAGACCTGAAACATCAGTCATTAACCTAGTAAATGCATTTATTTTTAAAATACACCATTCAGGACTTTTATAGTTATATCATGATACTGTGTAATCTAAATCCTTTATTCCAGAGTCATACCATCTAAATCTTCAATTTCTTTGCATATTAGTAATGCACTGTAAGCGCATTAATGGCTGATGTATATCGATCAAAGAATGGGAGGTATCATCATCTTTTTAACTATCCTGGAAATGACAGTGTTTTCATTAATTAGCCCTCCTTATAAGCCCCCCATCCCACTTTCAGTCTGGATGTCTTTAGTGCCAGATGGTGCCCTGCTTTACTGATAGTAGTTTCGCCCTCCCCCTGGATGACTGATGAAAAAAAAGATCCAATCACAGCAGACTTGTCTAACTCCCTCTTGACACCAAGAGAGAAACAGTGCAACGATCTATTCCATATTTTCTGTCAATGCTTTCAGCACCTTGTTGAATCAATACCAAGGCAGTTCTGAAGGCGAAAGGGGGTCAAACACAGTTTTAGTATGGTGTTCCTAATAATCCTTTAGGTGAGTGTAGATATGTAGATTATATTTGAATATTATTTTTTCATACAGTAATTTATCATTTTGTTATATCTGACAGAATGTTTTTTTTTATCCAAACTTGGAAAAAGATTAAACACACCAAAGAAAATCTGTGGCAATCGAGTCAATTGTAACAAAACTTCTTTCGACATGCATGCAGAGTTTCCATTGTGGGTCCTCTCAATAATGACCATACTTTTGGCAAGGAAACGATCTGCAGTCTCCTCTTGGCTTCATCACCCCTTTGAAAGGTCGGTAATTTCTTCTGATTGGCCTATCCCCCACTTGCATGCGTAGTCAGGGTTCTTCTTATTCTTCATCACGGGAGGCTTGGCATTAAAGTCCTTTGGTGCAGGCGTGCCTGGCACCATCTGAGCAATCAGGGCTACCCACTAATGATAATGAGTCTGAACCTCAAAGAGAAGCAGGACCACGGGTGACATCTGAACACTGCCAATTAGCAGCCAGTCCATAATGCTCAGTTCAGCTTCCTCCTGAAACTCTGTGCATCTGACAGAGTTTGGAAACTGTCATGACTTTATGGCTGAATATGGTTTGGCAGCACATAAAATTAAAGTTCATTTAGATGTTATTGGTTTTGTGAAATTTACACTGTGGAGGCTTTGACAGACAAAAAGAGAAATAGAAGGATGGAAGATATTTTCTGTCAATGCATCTGATGATCTTATTGACATTTTCATAATCTTGTTGCACAACAATCTTTGCACAAATTAGAAAAGTTTTGATTGGCACTAGCACATTAAATTAATCAAATGACAAAAAAGGTGACTCCCCAGCCCAATATTCTCTGCCTCTTCACATTCACATGACTTGAGAACTGAGAGAGATTTTACATTTTCACCAGGAAAAAAAATGAGCAAAAGTAAGATCTGAAACTGTGACCCATCACATTCGTTCAGAGGCCATGTGTTTGTAGGCATTTGTGAGCATTATCCTGGTCTCCTTTGTCTTGATTTTTTTATTCTCTGCCCATCTTCTGGATTACACTTTTTACCTGTTTTCTGTCCTGTGTTGCATGTTTGGATTGTTTGCCGTGTTTGACCCTTTGCCTGTATTAAGTTTCTGCAGTTTTGTCGTCTGCTACGTTAAATAGGCTACTTTAAAGCAGGATGGATTTTGGTTGGCTTTTTTTTTTTTGGTACAGTTGTGGGATTATTAGGATATGTTTTTGTCGGTTTCTGTATTTTTTCACCATTTAATTTGGTTCTGTATGTTATTGTTTCTTATAACATTTTGAAATAAAATGTTTACAGCTTAATGCAGGTTTTTCGGATGACATAATACAAATACATCGATTCGAAATTTAAAAAGTATGTATTTTTAAATACATATAGTTTTAAATGAACTTTTTTAAATCTATTAGTTTTATAATGCTTCCTGTAGAGAGGTTAGGTTGTAATAAGCAAGCTTTTGGTTTATGAAGCAGTAGATTTCAGAAAAAAATTAATTTGTAGCAGACAAATATGAAAATATTGAATAAAATTTTGAAATACATAAGCCTACCTCAAAAATACTTAGAGACGTTTAAACAAAATGTTGCAACTCTTGGCTTATGTTGTTTGGTAAATCTGATACATAGGCTACGCATGTTCATTATTTAGCCTACGTCACTTTTCATCTTCCGGATTTTGCATCAGCGAGCGTGCTTCCTGTTTGCTCGCCATGCTTGTGATGGTGGAATTATGACGGATCATTTTGCCTGTCACAAAAGAGGCTCGATGCTCTCACGCAATAATATCATAACGTCATTGACGTAGACTGTGATAATAAATAATGAATTTGCTCGCTTATCACGTGGAGGCAGCGTCTGAATAATTTAACCCCTGCGTTACTACACGAGCGTACGTCCCTTTTTGCAGCATCAGTGAAGTATCCTCCCTACGACGACCTTAATCCTTACAATGATGATTTTTTCGCCATCAGTGCTGCTTTGAGTGCCGATGAATCATTGTTAATGTATAATGGGCATTATATGATACGCAAACGGAAATGCATCCTGCTTGGGATCCACCTGCCTTTGGACTACGCCACAGTATCTCGGCGCTGTGAGCCGCAGCACCGCACATCAGCATCGGCACAGCTGGACAGCGGCAGCAGCTTGGAAGGTAAGCGTTGACCAAACCAGGACACTAGGTCAGGATGTACACTAGACCCCATTCAGCCCAAATCAGAATCATATATGAGCAAATAACAGTTTACAGGCGCAAAAACACAATCTGTGTTTAAAAAAAGAAGAAGAAACAATTCTGTAGCCTAATATTCAGTTTCTTTTTCTTGGATTAAATTAATTTTATTTTTAAGCCACTCTCTTACGATTAACTTTTTAACCGATGTTGATTCATCAATGATTGAAGTAAAAACACCCACGTTGATGTTTAAACAAAAACGATAAGAAAATAAAAATTTTGTTTTGGTATCAGCTGGTTGTGTTTGACGGGAGGGGCGGTGTGAGATCCCTATCAAGTGAATGTCTCCGTCTCAATAACATGCTTTTTATGCAATAGAAAGGCAAAATACTTGTCTTTATTATTAATGACTGTTTTTTTAGACAAACAATGGCCTCTTTTGATTACACCGCCTGTGAATGTGTCTATATGGGAGCTCCAGGCAGTGAAACGAGGTTAATCTCCAATGACATGATGGCAGTTACTCATGGATGCCTTTTGTTTATAATCGGGCGTGTATAATACAACGGCGCTGACCATGGTGCTGAAATATACACGTCCGGATTTATAGATCTTTTAGAATAATATTAGACAACTACTTAAAAATAGTTGGTAAGGATACTTTAACCTGCCTAAATCGAAAGATATTTAATATCTTCCTTTGTTGCAATTAGTTGTATAGAGATTCATGTTTACCACCTCCAGAAGTGGTCTGATGATTGGTCATTTTGCTTGTGATTTTTTTTAAACTGTTTGAACGGAAATTATTGCCTCTCCGGTTGTTCCATTATATTAGGTTATTAGGTCTCTGCTGCTGTTATTGAATAATCAATCTTTATGTATTTGTTGCTGTGATTGATTCTGTTTTTTTATTGAGCTTATTTATTCTGATTTATTGAGTCATGTTTTATTACACTGCACCCCGCCATATTTTTATGTAGTGTATTATACTACATCATTTTAATTTTTCGCTCAAATATCATGTCACAAGACAAAAGATAAGTGTAAGTATTAATACACTTTAAACAACATGAAATGGAACATTAAAGAAATTTTTGTGGATAATTGATACCAGAAATAATATAAAAAATGCTGGGTTGTTTTAACCCAATTTTTGGCAAAATACGTATGTACAAACCCAGCCATTGGGTTAAATATGTCATTTAAAAATGTAACCCAATGGCTGCGTTTGTCCATATTTTACCCAAAATTGGGTTCAAACAACCCAGCATTTTTTAGAGAGTATGGGATTATGTACTGTAAGACGTCATATTCAGGCTTGTCATTTAACATTCCCAAAATATTCCCACTTTTGTATTCTTCCCAATTTAAAGTGTTAATTCACCCAAAAATGAAAATTATGTCATTAATGACTCCCTCATGTCGTCCCAAACCCGTAAGACCTCAATTCACCTTCAGAACACAGTTTAAGATATTTTAGATTTAGTCCGAGAGCTTTCTGTAAATGTATGTACGGTTTACTGTCCTTGTCCAGAAAGGAAATAAAGACATCATCAAAGTAATCATGTGACATCGGGTTGAAGCATCGAAAATACATTTTGGTCCAAAAATAACAAAAACTACGACTTTATTCAGATGTATTGTCTTCCGGTTGTGGTTACAGTAAATGATTGGACTTTTATATATTGTGAGTGATTTTATATTATAGTTTGATGATGATGCATGGGTGCATGTACAGTGTATGTGAATGAGTGTTTACAGTTTTGGCATTGCTGACTGAAGCCAGCAAGATATTACGCGAAGTTGAATCTAAACAGTTTGTGTATTGTGAACTCACGCTGTGCACACTGGCTCCGGGCCTCCGCTGGCATTACAACTCCACAAGAGAAACAAACACATACTCTCTCTTTCTCTCTCTCTCTCTCTCTCTCTGTTTTACTGTGTGCAAACTGTTTGAATGCAGCCATCCCCTCAATTGCTGCCATTCTGCCATTTCCCTCTCATTCAGAATCAGACGTTAAAGGGATAGTTCACTTTGAAATTCATTTATGGGATGTTTTATCTTGCCTCAAGGGCATCCAAGATGTAGGTGTCTTTGTTTCAGCAGTCGTTTCAATTTTGATATTTTATGTCAAACCGTTTGTCTGTCAGTCATATAATGGAGGTCTATGGTCACCACCTCAAAGAGCATGCACAGAGAAGTCCAA
>JAOTRC010000039.1:13802074-13815798 GCA_027497675.1 Cyprinella lutrensis
CGGATTTGAGATGTATTGCAGTTTATCGCACTTCCGGGTAGGCTTCATCTTTCAGATTAGAATGTTGCCGCTTGGTTATAGTTCAACCCTTTGACATGTAAGTTAAAAAAATTCTAGCTGAGGCCCTGGCGTGAGTTTTTAAAGGGGAGCGTTATGGGTTCTGCCAAACAGCATCTGCTACAGTTTTTAGACTTGTGCTATTTTGCATGTTTCATATCACCTCGTTGTAAATAGGGCATGAAAGATCACTTTCAAAGATATTTTAAGAACACAAGAGTTTCGCGAGTAGTTACAAGAAAGTTTTTTTTACAAGGAGCAATGCAAGATAATAGTAAATAGAAGTTTATTTTATATATCCATTTAATATAAAAACACTCTAAACTTTCTTCTGTAGAATGTTCTTTTACATTAACACAGTGTCAGCTCTAGTATAGTGGTCAGAAATGTGATTTCTTTTTTTGCCCAATAATACTTACACTACTGTTCAAGTGTTTAGGTCAGGATGAAATTTTATTCAGAGAGGATGCATTATATATATCAAAAGTGACAGTAAAGTCACCTAACAAGATTTTACAAGGTTGTTATTTTGAACTTTCTGTACATCAAAAAATCCTGGGAAAAAAAAAAATCCATCATGGTTTCCACAAAAATACGAAGCAGCACTGTTTTCGAGTTTTCAAATCAGCATATTAGAGTGATTTCTTAAGGATCATGTGACTCTGAAGACTGGAGTAATGATGCTAAAAAAAGCTTTGACATTAAATGAATTGAAAAAAGAGAAACAATTGAAAACAATTTACATAATATGTATGTGTTTACTGTGTATAGTTATTTTCTATTTATAAATAAACACATGCATATTTATTTTATCTAATTTATTTTATATTATATTATTTTATTTAATCTTAGATTAATAGTGATTAATCGCATCCAAAATAAAAGTTTATGTTTACATAATATATGTGGGTGCACTGTTTATAATTATTATATATATATAAATACACACACATGCTTGTATATATTTAAGAAATATTTTCATGTATATACATTATATAGATTTAGATTTATATTATATATAAATATAAATATTTTATATATAAATAATATTTTTTCCTTAAATATACATGCATGTGTGTGTATTTATATATACACAAAATAATTATACACAGTGCAGCCACATATATTATGTAAAACAAACTTTTATTTTGAATGTGATTAATCGCGATTAATCGTTTGACAGCCCTATTATGTTCATATATTTACTTTTTTTCTATCAACACAACTGCATAGAACATACTTGTCTGAGTGCCAAAAATATTAATTTTCCAAAGTTTGCATGCCTGTAACTCTTAACAGAATTAAAAATATCACAATATGATTTTAGATTCTGGTTCTTACAGGGATATTCCACTTTTTTTGGAAATACGCTCATTTTACAAGTCCCCCAGAATTAAAATGTTGAGTTTTACCTTTTTGAATCCATTCAGCATGAGTGCAGCAGACGTAATGTTATGACGCAGCACCTGAAAATACTGCCCAACTTCCAACGTGACCGGGACTGAGTTTGTGTTGTCATCGCGCCTGCTGCACTCATGGTACAACAGTGAAGTTTCTTGATTATTACGCAGGAATGAGACTATAGTTAGTTCCTAGTCATATCAGCCTAGAAAATCACAACTTTACATTTTCCGTCTGTCTTAGTGCACGATGTAACTAAGAGTCAGGTTTTAAATAGGAAAAATATCGAAACACTTTGGTAATTTTTTTGGGAGAAATGTTAATGGTCATGTTCACTTCAATGATGTATTCTAAGCTATGCTAAAAGTGGTACCGCCAGAACCGGAGATCAGCTGAATGGATTCAAAAAAGGTAAAACTCAACAGTTTAACTCTGGGGGAGTTGTAAAATGAGCCTATTTCTAAAAAAAAGCGGAGTATCCCTTTAAAAGACAACACAATCATATTGATTTTACAATAAAATTTTACAGTTCTAAACCATTGCATGACAGGAATGACCCACATGCTCTCCACTGTCAATCATTTGCTGTGTTTTTTTATGTTTCTTTTGTCAATGAACTGAGGGAAAACGCTGATCAATTACATCTGTGCATTTGTTTATGGACGTGTGTGCACTGTTTGTGTTGTCTCTGTGTGTTCGTCTCTGCAGGTGTTTTGATTTATTTCGGCTATGGCATGTGGAACAGCACCCTAGAGATCACTGCGCGAGAGGAGGAAGCCCACGCTAGCACATACCAGCGCTACGACGTGGGCGTGGACGACAACTTTGCCGTGGATGACGATCTATACCCTTCAGGAGATGGAGGGCCATACCAAAGCTTGGGCTCCCATGAGGGCAGAGGTGGGCACCAGAAACAGCAGGAGCAGAGTGAGCCTCAGCTTGACGGCCAGGACAGGGTGGACAACCACAGGACCTCCTCTTCCTCACACAGCAGGGCCAAAAGCAAAGCTAGCAAACCTAGTCCGGCCTTTGAGGCACTGGTAGTCGACGATGATTTGGACGATCCTTTGGAATGAGAATGTAATCTGAATGTACTCGTCTGCCGACAACTGCAGAACCCTTGGGCTAGATTGTTATGTCTCTCTGCAATGAGTTTTCATTTGACTTCTATTCCTTCATTTACAACCCTTTTTTTTTACTACTAATTGGATAATGTGAACGTTTAGGATGGGATTTAACATTTAGAAGGCTTTTGAGCTTTCTTTTTTAACCATATAGCACCTAAAATAATTTTTTGTTATTTCAAGTATTTTACAGTTTTATTCTGATTCTCATTATAATCATTTTACTGAAGTCTTCAGCACTTAAATAGCCTATGTATAATCTAATGTTTCTCTTGAAAGCAACAGTCCCTCCGACCAAATTACAGTAGCACGACATTTACAATCTGGCCTGTAGTTTATTACTGCCCTGTTAGTTATCACAGTCCCACAGTTTTTCCCAAAACAAGCTGTCAGGACGACACCCGTTCACAGATCACTTCCGCTCTATTAGCCTCGACACTATAAAACCAGCTGAAAAATTCCCATGTGAAGCCCTTAAAACACTTAAAGCTATTTGCACACTTTAGCTATTCAGTTGGCAGCTGTTTTTCTTAATTTTACTATCGCATACAAAAAGGTTACTTTGAGAAGCAAAGATAGATGACACGATGAGGAATGATATGATAAATAGTTAGGCCCCACAGAATCATCTCTTCCACTCAAACATCTAGCCCAAGTGAGGTTTGGATCGTACGTTTTTACAAATAGTAATTGGACTTTGCTTGCAATAGTGCCTTCATCTGTCAGTGTGTGCTTTAAATATGGCCATCAAGATGTCCATGCTTGTTTGTTCGTCATTTCTGTTGATGTCGACATATCCATGGGTTTGTTTTCCCGCTGAAGGTGCCTGTCAGCTGTCACGCGTCACAACCGACCATCCATTCATCCTATGTGCCAGTGACTCCGCTTCATCCTTGCAAGCAGGCCGCTCTGTGTAAATACCCACGGTGTGACCACAGTACGATTTGTGTCTCTCGGCTGGTCAGTGTGTCCGTTGAAAAAAAAAGGAGACGTGACTTAGGAAAACAGAGGGTAAGGAAGGGGAATTTTGCATGTGGTGGAGAGCGTTGTGAGTTTTGAATCTGGATGTGCTCTTCTGCTGTTCCCTCCTCTCATAATTCACCAATCTGTCCAGACCAACTCTATCTGTACAGCTCTGCCAGCCGAAAACAAAAAAAACAACCAAGCCAGGCCTCAAATCCATACATGTGGAAGACACTCTGAGCACATCCTGCCATATTACTTTAAATGTGTTTCCCTTCTTGTGTTTGTGACAGATATTTAGAAACAAACAAAAAAAAACTAAAGATTGAGTTGCCATAAATGATTTTTGCAGGCTTTAAAGCACTACTCTATTGAGTCGAACTATTTTTTTTTAGCTCTCACAGCGTATAGAGCTCAATTTTGGGGCCTGGGTTGGTTTTGTTCCTTGCATTTGGTCTATGATGTGATTCTTGTCGCCGTGGCATTTTGCTGAATGTATAGCATGTTCAGACGTACGGGGCCCAGAGTAAAACTATGTCTGTGAGTATTTGCATGTGTGGTGACCGTTGAAAGACTTGATGTAACTCTCAAACGTAGCATTCTGAGAGACGAGGGTAGCAGCCTGCCCATCGTACACCCCTCAAACCCTCCTCGTCCTGAGTGGCCTCTGTTTACAAAGCAAGCCAAAGTCTGCATCCTTCGTTTACTGTATCAGACAAAATAGTAGGACACCTTATAACAGTGTGGAGATGTGAGATATCGAAGAGAAGTATTTTTTTACAGGCATTTCATACCTTCAGGTTCTCTGTCAGGGTAGTGTAGCCACCGCCTGTGGTGTTTTGTGGGCTCTCTTACGGTTCAGACGAATTTCTGAAGACAAGTGGCGAAAGCATATATTTTTAATGGCCTCTTTCTAGACTAAAAAACATAACTGGAGATGTTTGGGTTTTGATTTAATAGATTTCATTTAATGTTATAACACAAGAATAGGCTTAGGAAGAGTAAGGTTTTAAAGAAGTAGTTCATTAAAAATGAACATTTTGTCATCTTTATTTATCTCCTAACTTATAAGATATATTTATTTTTTAAATGCCACAGTGTTTTTGTCCATAGAATGGAAGACAATTGGGTCAAATGATGTTGAAATCTTAAAAATATCTTCTTTTGTGTTAAGCTGAAGTCATACATGTTTGGAGCGAAAAAGTAAATGATGACAGAATTTTCATTTGTGGATGAAACTACCCCTTTCAGAAAGATTAGAATCTACATATAGAAATATTTTATTAAAAATTTATCTGGAAAAAAAAATCAGAAATCTCTGTTGCTTTTAAAGATAGCTACTATTTGTTATTCGTCTCTGAGAAAAGGTACAGTGTTTGTACTTTGTGATTTATCTTTCCTGCTATCCTAGTTTGTTCGGTATTTGTTCAGGAAATGTGGAGATTGGCTGCCCTTGCAAATCTGATCTTTGTTTCTTCTGTATATTTTGGTATGAAGTGGATGTATTCTGGTTTCAATGATTTTTTTAAAGAATCTATTTATTGTTTCTTCTACTTGTGGTTTTGCTCTCCCGTTGCACTGTGTAATGAGATGTTAATATTGCTTCCATGCAACAATGAAAGTCATTTATTGCAGATCAGATAAGCGTGACTCTTGATTTTCCTTTCGCTTTAAGGCTGTCTCACACAACCCGGAATCAGAAGTAATAAAAATCCTCACATGGGTGGCTTATGTAAGCATTGCATTGCAGGCCCGCTCTGTTTCCTGTGGCGTGGAGCGGTGAGCCTAGAATAACAGCGGTCCGAGGGTCGTACCTGAGCACAAAACAAACATGGTCATACTGGGATGGGCGCCGCTGGCTATGCAGAGGAATGAGATGAACAGATCAGGACGTACTGTTCCATTATCATTGCTGCAATGGTGGTCGATGTGGTACAATATGGTTTGGAGATCTCAAAACATGTTGTTATGTTCAATTCATACAGTTCAGACCCTTCTGTCTGTATGGTGCAGACATCGACACAACCAGAAGCACCCTCCTTTTGCGGGAGGGTCTTCATAAGTGTGTTATTCCTATGAGGCACTCATAGGACGTCATTTGTGTCATCTCTCATCAGCCTGAATCAAATTTAATTGTGATGTCCTTATATTGTTTGTCGTCATCTGTTTGGGAGGAAGCCTCCCCTTTTCCTGATGCAAAATATCCTGGTGCTGATCCTGGATGAGAGGAAGACAGTAAATATATGATGCTTTGTGGTAAATGGTTATATTTTCCTGATATATTTAAAACACATATTTAGAAAATATTATGCACTTTTAAGCTTATGCAATACCCGGTAGTTGCTTTATTACTCGCACTAATCCTTATGCAAAAGGTGATATCAACTCACTGCACAAATAATCCGACATTTCCTGTAAGAAGCCATTCGGAGTTTTCAGAACATTCTGGAAACTGCTGATTTTTCTGGTCAGTTCAAGGTCTGTCTCATATCAGATACAATTTGTACTGGAGTATCAGGTAACAATTATACAATGTTGTCATTTTTATGCTCAGTAGTATCAGTTTTCCAAGGAAAACCCAGACAAGCTAAAAATTCCACATTAGAATATGATTACTTTAAATAACTAGTAAAGGGAGTTGTCATGTTTGTTCAAATGGAGATACTTTCCTGAATTATACAAAGAATATTAAAGGGTCATGAAACACCCTATTTCAGCACAATTTGTTATCGTCAGTTTTAAAAACTGCTCAAAATTGGCCTTGGAAAGACAGATTGTAGGCTAGTTCACGAAAATGTCACATCCTGCTGATGCTGACTTAAAAATACAAATCTGGCGTTATGAAGAAACAGGTCCTTTCTCACAAATGGGTTGCTACTTTTTGAAATTGTATCTTGTTTGCTATCGGTTCTCAGATTTTAGCACTACCGTGGCTGTTGTATTGTACAACAGTTGATTTTATTAAATATATTTTAAATGAAATGTATTAAATATATAAAAAGTGTAGCTTCACATTTTATTATTTACATGTTCTTAACAAATGATCAAATGTGATAGATTTATAAAGCTAGCAGGCTAACAGGCTAAATGCTAAGCTAGAATGCTAAGCATTTATAGAAAGAGAAATTTAATTTCACAGTAGCTTTGTGAAGCAACATAATTTTAAATGCATTTGCATTCATATTCACACAGTTAAAACAACATTTCATAAGCCAAGTGTGTAGGTTTTCTTACCAGGGACTCAATGTGGCAAGCTAAGGCGTTTCAGCCAGTGGAATCAGGCCTACCCATTTATGCAGGGAGATTCATTTGTTTATGACCCAGGATTACATTGCTAAATGATCTAATTTAATCTTCAAATAATTTATTTCATGTGCAGCATAATTTACAACATAATTATTATTTGTTTTTGTTGTTTGTTTGTTTCATGACCCTTTAAAAAGGAAATGCTAAACCTTATTTCTCCATTTATAAACAGGAATGAAGGCTGGATTAACATCATGACACTTCCTCTTTCTTGCTAGTTCAGGCCAGTTTCTGCATTTTTTTTCTCTCCCTCTGCTTTTAGGTCATCATTGCATATTTGGAAGAGAAAAATACTATAAAGACCGATGCAATTTTTCATTGAATTTCCTCCACCCCAAACTACCTCTAACCAAAGACTGAACGGTTAAGACCTTCAAATAAGAAGCAATATTTGACATCTAAAATGCACCCCTCATAAATCATACTTTAGTAATTAAAAAAGTGATTTAATTTTTTCACATGATGTACAAAAACGTTCACATGTTGCTTATATCCTCAGTATTCAGCCATTTTCGACTGTATGCCTACAAGTGTAACAGGAAACATTCAGTTCAAGGACCCCAACCAGAAAACAAAACCAGACTATAAATCTTCCTTTATGGCTGATTGCAACCATTAACCTTTAATCTGCCCGTCATGGTTTGCCATCAGTCGTAATGGGACGAGCTTCTCGTTGGAGATCGTTGGAGAAATCGATACACGTACATGTCTTGGGCGTCTGAATTGTATGTGTGTCTCAAGTGCTTTTAGTGAGAATGAATGAGAGGTTTAAGGATGATGCACTGCACCTGCTTGGGTATCTGACAGCAGATTTTGTGTTTGACAATTATACAGTCATGTGAAAAGCAATTTGGTTCATTTTACCAGCAGGGTTTTATTTATAAAAATGACGCAACCTATAATCAAAAAACACTTTCACAGACATTTTCACATGGAAAACATTGTTTATTACAAAAAAAAAATCATAAAAACTGCATACAAGTATTACAATAAATAATATTGCTAAATGGTAACTGCTTTGGTGCAATTTTGGTGCAATTTGGCTTGGGCGGCTATTCTGAAATCAATCAAAATGAAAAGATAGCTGTACAAACAGACTGAAATAAACTGAACGACTTAGAATAAAAACAACATTGGTAATACTGTTAGTATCCCACTATAAAAATATGACTTAAAATGACACATTGTACTGAAGACCCTTTGAACAATAAATCCTTCAGTGCGGTTACTTCTGGTAACCCTGCTGCTGAGTCAAAGGGTTAGAGTTCAGCTGTACGATAACTATCCAAAGAGTCACCCCTGTAGATAGACATAGTTGAAACAAGAAACAGTGGAGAGAGGGAAGAAAGAGAGTAGGGATCTGATCTGAATAGTAATCCCGAAGCTCACACGTGAGCACTTTTGGCGTGGTTAGTGGAGGGCTGGCCAGGATGGGCGGGGCCCTGTTTGGAGTAGTAGAATCTGTTGTTGTCAGTGTATGTGGCAGGGGTGTCCACTGAACAGCAGGTGATCATACAGCCTCCGAGCAAACAAAGTGCAGTTCCCACCCAGCCAGAATACAGGGAGAAGCCAAATGACATCAATCCTCTCTCGTGATGGGCTCCGATGGGAAACCACACAGTGGAGACGATGCCACAAAAAGCTGAGGAAGAAAGGACACACTATTAGCAAACAAATATTCTTTTATTATAATGGTTATATTTTGCATTAAGCCATAATGGCCCAGATCCGGGCCACATCTGGTAGCCCTACATGTGGATTCCAGATGTGGGCCGGATCTGGGCGACACTATGTTGCTGCCTGGGTGAGCTAGAAAGATACACTCAAAGTGTTAAACAATAAAAATAATGCATTCTATGGGAAAAGTAGGATTTTAAGAAAATAAAAATAAATTTCAATTTTAAGAAATAAAAATACAGGCTTACCAGTCAGCATTATTAGGATTCCACCAAACACTGATCTTTTGTTCTTGGCACTTTCTGGTTCACTTCCAAGGTTAATACAGGACATGGACATGAGCACGAGCGCTACGGCAGGCAATCCGAGAATCGATGCTGTGACCATTAGTGCTCGAGACGTCTGGATGTATGCTTAAAAGAAAGAACATATAATTGAATTCTCGAATTCACGGTGATAATGAAATTCAATGAATCATATTGTCATTTAATGATTTATATTATAAAATATATTTATAAAAAAAAATAGTGGAGGAAAAACTAGTTGTTTTGAATAGGATATGTAAAATATTTTGCCTAAATATAATTTATAGATAGGCTAATGTTTTAATAGCTACATACTACTGTATATGAAAATCTAATTTTATATTTAAAAATATAATCACATTTAAAAATTAAGTAGGCCTACATACATTATAATTTAACCTATTATTGATCAAATAGCCTATTGAATACATGACCAGCTATATTTCATTTTTATTTAATGAAGTAAATAGTATGCTGCATATGTATTAAATATTGGAAACTGAATTGTAAACATTTTCATTTTTTCTCCTAAAAGAAGCTAGAACATTTCTTGTAATTACTGTTATTAATAAATGATTTCACACATACCTGGTAACTCGAGGATCTGCGTGAGTGTGCTGCAGTGATACAGGGCAGTTGAGATCACACAGTCTGCCCACAAACCTTTTGCCTCCAGTTCATCCATCTTCTTACAGGTGTTCATGTTATATTTACAAGTAACTACCCATTCGTTAGTGGCAGTGGCGATGATAAGCCCAATCCAACCAAGAAAACTCATCACAAAACCCGTGAACTGTACGCAAGCATTTGCCATAGTGGTCAGTGTGCGTAAAAATGTCCACCAGAAGAAAAAGTCCTCTTGAAATTGATGATAATCAGATATTCTGATTTATAAGCCAGACAGGATACTTTCTCGGAATTTATAAGTGGTAAAATCCAGGTATGTTAATCCATTGCGTAAAAATCATGATGAGTTGTAGAATCCTATGGAGCGCAGTAGACTATCCCAAGCTAATACAATGAGATACCGTTAGCAGAGCTTTTATAGTGGAACTAAAGACACAAAAGAACTTTCAGCCAATCACATGAGTTGAGACAATGAGACACGTCCCAAGGTTACTCCTTATCTCTTGTTTTTCACTCTCCTCTTTTCTCCTTTCATGTCCATAGTAGCCTATGTACTTTTAAATAATGCTTAGGCCTATTTAATGTGTAAAACTGACGAAATGATTCATAACGAAATGACTCATTCGCCAAGTACGGTAACTACCAACATTTCAGAGTATTATTTGTACAAGTGGCTTTGAGAGTGAAGCACCTCTGATTGGATTTTTGTTATATGCTGCCCTCTGGCGGTTGAAATCTCAATTCATGTCCATCATTTAGTAATTAGAAAGAAAAATATATCATTTAGCAGCCCTGTGACTCAATAATAAAATGCAGAAATCACGTTAAATACTGCCAAGATAGCTACTTGAGAATACTTAACCCCATATGGCTAAACAGTTTCACATTTATTTTCAAATATACAAAACATGCATAAAGAAAATATTGACAGGCCTAATAAATATATTACAATGTATATGGTATATGATTTTCATCTAAAATAGACCTTCATATAAAAACATTTTCGCGAGAATAAAAACAGGCTTTTTTCAATCCGCAGTTTTGACCTTTTTTCTGTCTCTAAAATATAGGTAGGCAACACTGACATTAAAAAAATGCCCACACACATTTAGCCTATATGTGTATCTAACACGTACATTGATCTATTTAACATGTAAAAGAGGGGAAAAAAAATAAAATATATAAATATTTAACTTTTTTTTTTTTTAGCAACGTGAGATAGCCCTAGTGATGTATGGTTAACATAGCCATGAGATGTTTGCTGTTGGCCTCATTTTATCATGGAGCATAACAAGTGGTATAACCTGGCAGTTGTTGTAATGTGGTCAATGAAAGTGAGCTTTGAAATAGCTGCATTGACTGTGTGACCTCTGGCGGAAATATAAAGGACATGGCTATAAATCAGAGATCAGTCCTGTGTAAATCATCCAGAGACTAATATATCAGAGAGGCATGCAGAGATTCTGTCTGAGATTCCAGATGAAGAAACATAGAGAATCAATAGATATAGCAGAATAATATTGAATATGGGTCCAAATCCTGAGCCTTGAAGTAGTATGTCCATGTGACGAAGGATGCAGTGGAGGGTGAGTTAACTTGACCTGTTTGTCAGGTGGAGTAGAAATCAAAGACCTGACTCAGATATCACTGCCAGCTTGGATGTTGACATTTGAAAGCTGCAGACAAATCCAAAAGAATGAAGTTATGCATTGGTGCCTTGTTTGCTACAAATAGTTTCCTCTTTGTAGAACCACCCTAATTTAATTGTGTTTTTTTTTCTTCTGAAGCCTAAGGGCTTTTGTTAAAGAAAAGAAACATGATATGAACATTCAACATGAACATGAAACAGGTAATTGAAATGTGCCTTGTTTGGTTCTTGATTCCACACTAGCACTGCTGGAACAATTCTTGAATCTTTTATGTGACATTTGGTGATGTGCAGGCTACATTCTCTTGGTGCTTTTTCTTGGTAAAGAATGTAATATGCCATGCTAACATTAAAACAAGTCCACTTAACAATCAAATTACGAATTATACCATGACAAAAAGTTTGTCTGCATAAGGTAAGAAACCAGTGTGTCTTTCACTCATCCACTAGGGGGACTCGTGTGACGGCAAACACCAAGGAGGCCTATAAAACGTGCAGCCAGTTATTAATAATAATTTCTAGTATTTATACGTTTTTTTTTGTAAACGCACAACTGTGACGTAGTTGCAGGTCATATTATTTCCGTTATTTCAAAGTTCCAGAGCCAGCCTACAACAGCAAATTAACTAAAATCCACTGATATGAAAAATAATTATGATAAAATGATAACAATTTCCATGAATATATAAATAAAAGTGTCTTTAAAAAGTCTGATAAATGCTTAAATGACAAGCAAACCTTGTTTATGTTGACCTCTCCCAAATATTCGGAGCGTGTTCTAATCTATTCTTTAGTTTTCACTTAATTCCTGCCAGATCAGCCTCATTGTTGTGGAGACGTTGCATAACCTGAATAACAATAGCAATTTTACATTCATTTCAGGAGTCCTCCCACTCTTTATCTAATCAGGAATGAATTAGGTGGATAACATCTGGTATGCATTCATGGCTGTTCATTGAATATGCAGGACTTTTTTTGTTTACCTTATTAGACCCCTGCTTGCGGATGTAATAAGCTGTCAGAAACACTCTTGTTCCTCTATATCTGTCATTCAGTCGGCCCTCGAGGGGCTGTAGAAATCACCTCACAAAGATCTCAGGCAATTCATCATTTGCTTCAGGAACATGGCAGCAGTGGAATATGAAAATTAACCTAATGAAATGGGTCCTGAGACTGGCCTGACAGTGCATGATGATCAAAATGTATTGCTAAGTGAGTTGTGCTGTGTAAGCACACAGGGTGACCAGGACATCTTTATATCACCCGAGGAGGAGACATCAAATCATTGAGGCTTTTATCTCTATCACTGAATTACATCCCTCATATCATGCCTTTTATTATGGACAGCATGGCTGTGAGCAGCTGAGAGACATCAATAGCTTGTGAATATTCCTCTGGCAGATAACTTCAGTCTTGATTGATTTTAGGGGGCTTCAAAACTGCTGTTATTGACTTGACAATGATGTGGGTTTTATCTCTGATGCAGTGCAAGTTCACCATCTTCATCAAGAGCATCTAAGTGTGATTTTTAGTGCTCTAGAAAATGTCAACCATAAAGTGTCAATATCAAAAGCAGCAATAACCAGTCATTGAGGAGATTTATTAAACCATCATCATCGCTCATAACGTTGATCTGAATGCTACTGGCAATTCATCTATGGTTTAGAGCACATTAGTTTAGCCTCTATTTAAATGAAACGACATTTAGACACTAGGAGTCCTTCTATAAATAAATGTGTAATTTCATGCACTGTCTCTCATTATATTCAAATGTATTCTCATTTGTGAGTGATGGTGCACTAGCATTTGCTTATTGTGTTTGACCTCTTCCCTCCTGAAGGTTATCTGAATTTTTTTCACTAATTTTATCTGACTCTTTCGGCATAGGCCTATTTTGTAATAAGCAAAATTGGTGGACATAAATGATTGTGTTTGTTTATTTATTGATTAATTTGGTAACACTTTATTTTACAGTGTCCTTACATATGTTACACAGTAATAACTAAATTACACGCAACTAACCTAAACCAAACCCCAATCTTAACCCTATAGTAAGTAGATGTAGTTAACTATTGTTATAGTAGGCCGACTTAAATCACATAACACGGACACCATAAAACAAAGTGTAACCATTTTTTAACGTAACAATAGCTACAGGATTTTAATTTTGGGGAACTTTCACGTCATTTCAACGCATTCTCATCCTTTAACGTCATATAGAACACTAGGCCTATATGCAAAAACGGCGCTATAATACGCACATGGCACCCGTTATCGTTAATATAACCAATAACTCGCGTGTGATGGTTAGGTTTAGGTGTGGGGTAGGATAGCCTTGTCTCATATTACGCTAAAGGATTTCTGACGTCTTGGGTTCGCGTATTAACGATAAAGGGTGCCATGTGCGTAGTAGTCTATAGATCTTATGTAGCCCCGCCCCTTTTCAGCGTTTTGCTCGTTGTCTTTTGACTTCCGGTCTGTATTTTCTCAGCGATCTTAGGTAATGAACTGCTTGTAAAAAAATTCCCGTTCGACATTTTTAAGACATCTGCTTTAGAATGCTTATGATAAACATTACAATGCTCATGATAACTTTTGTTAACTCTACAATAAGTA
>JAOTRC010000039.1:13848533-13858684 GCA_027497675.1 Cyprinella lutrensis
ATAAACTTATAGTTGAGCCACTGTAGTCACATGGGATATTTAAACATTTTCTTCATTGACTTTCTGGGCCGTCAAGAAGAGCCAGTCCATTAGGCAGTCTATGGAGGACTGATCGAGCTCTCAAATTTAATCAAAAATATCTTCATTTGTGTTCCGAAGATGAACGAAGGTCTTACAGGGTTGGTACAGCATGGGGGCGAGTAATTAATGACTTAATTTTCATTTTTGGGTGAACTAACTCTTTAAACTATGTTATTCCCTTAACTAAGACGAATATTGATCAGACCAATTGGCACAGCTTCTCTTTCAGTTAGACTTTTCTTGCGTTTCAGAATGTGTTTGATGGCAAGTATGTGTTGCATTCTGATCATTAGAAAGAGCTGGATTTAGCATAAACACTTCTACTGTCAGTTTATCCTTTAAAACCAAATTCTGTCATTGCAGAGCAACAGTCTGAAGGGAATCTTGCTTGGCAAGTTTAGTTAAACTGTCAACATGTTTACAGCTAGCTGCGTTACACATTCAGTTCAGTGACAGACATCCTTTATCGCCCCCTTGAGTACTGAGTAACTATAGACAGGTATCGCTGATATTTGGTCATTCAAAACACGCCAGCCAGTTTCTTAGAGAGTTAGTGAGCCGGTATATATGTGTTCTCTAGACACTGGAGGCTATATTAGCTGTTGCACAAGGATACCCCCACTTGTCTCTGTACCGCTGTTGTTTTCGAGGGTCGTACTTCCACTCAGGATGTCTGTTGTTGGTCAGTGGATGCCAGCTTCCTGTGCTGGGACTGTACTGACAGCACACTGAGGACTAGGCCCAGAGAACAACAGATCAACAACACTGAGCCACCACAGCTGAAAATAACACTAGAACCATTAGACTGAGCAGTAGTTGTTTGCCCTGCGTGGAGTCACTGAAGTACCACTTCCTGTTTTTCTGAATGTCTTGATGAGATTTTAAGAAAAGTGCTGTACAGATTTGACATCTAGGTATTGTTGAGTTTTGCTAAGATGTTTTAAATATTATCAACTTGCACTATATTTTGAGTTATCAGTACAAATCGGGGTTTTTTTTTCAGCAAATATGCATTGAATTAATTAAAAGTAACATGTTACAAAATATTTCTATTTTAAATAAATGCTGTTCTTTTGAAATTTGTTTTGAATATACAGTATATATAATTTATATTTATATGATTTTTTTCTGATTCACCTTGTGTGAATATACATGCGCATTTCAAATGACACATTTACCTATCTATCTTTTCGACATTTAAAGAACACATCGACACTCATAAATCACTTATTGTCTTTAACATAATACTTGGTAGCTTTAGCTTTGGCTAACTAGTTCAGCTCGCTCAGTGTGTGCGGCCTACTCAACTCACATCAAATCAAATAATTTCTGAAATTGACATACCTATATCTTTCATATACATATTCACTTAAAGAAGATTATTCAATGCAGATTTTCACTCTGGGATCCTTCGATTTCCACTCTCCTTTTCTCTCTCTGACGTTACTCCTGACGCATCCAAAGTTTCCAAGTACACTTAATCACAGTTCCCGTTCGATCATGATTTAATAAAAGGAGTTTCTGGAGAAATGCTCTGTGTGCTCGTTCGCCCGATCAGTTGATATGGAGAATGCTGCATCATGGGAAAATTAACAATAACTATAGGGTTTCAGCACTTTGTGCTTGAACCCCTAAAAATTTGTATACGTACACAAAACTTTTCTGAATTTGTGACACTCTTGGCTCTGGATACCTTAGATATTGGGTGGCTTTTTTCATGGTCTTCTTTCATCTTTCCTGCTCCTGTTCTCGCCTTCCTGCTCTCTTGCCCTCCTTGAATCGATCAAGCTCTGACTGATGTTTTTATATGAGAGCTCGTGACTGATGTCAAAGACTCCAGCACTGACTGGGTGCAATATGATGTCAGAGGGTCCCCTGGTAATGATGCCTCTTTGAGATCTGGATTTAATTTATGGAGTAATAAGTGAATCGGCTCAAAAATCCTGCCAACAAACCATTACTCTCACACTGATGCTCGAGGGCCATTTCCTCTGTTAAAACCACCCATCACTGCCTGTACTAATCTGCCACTTCTTCCCTACAACAGGGAAGACTCAAAGCTGTCAGTGTCTTTGAAGAACTACCTCTGGTTCAGAAATACACCATCATGGAGGTGTTGCACGTCATTTTTGGTCATTGAAATAAAGCTAAAAAAATATTGAATAAAAAAGTGAAACTTAAATTAATATTACAAAGGCTGCTTTGGTACTAAAATTAATAATAAAATAGAATAAAGCTAAATAAAAATATTACAAAATAAAATTTACCTAAAATTACGAAAACTACTAAAATTAAAAGATAAAAAAAATAAAAGCGTGTTTAAAATATGAACAATTCTATTATAGTAAATAAATAATACTAAAATAACTCTGCATTTACAGGCCTGGAAAAGTGATTTAAAATGATTATTTTGTTTTTAGTACTATTGTTTGTAATTTGTGTAAGCTACTAATTTCACAAATTAATCAAAAGTAACCAGGGGCTACTAACCAGGGATAACTGTTAGGCGTTCTGGTGCAATATGGCTGCCGTCGCATCATCCAAGTGGAGCTGCACATTGTTGGAAACCAAAAAAATCTCATGTAAAAAATTATTTAACATGAGATTAAAATGATCAAAAATCCTTATCCAGTTATCATAAACAACTGGAAAAGTCTGTGTACAATTCACTGTTTAAAGGTTATAAGAATCCTACTGTGACATTTTCATCTGGGATAAGTTTTATTGTGTGAGACATACAATTTTAGTTAAGTAACATTGTGGTGCAGTTTTTTCAGAACCATGGCTATTGTAATCATATCAGATCACTATTGAGGTTTTACGTACTGTAGGACCAGTTGTTTGTTGGTCCAGTCTCAAGGGACACGCGCACTAGTTACATGAGAATCTGTAGCATTTCGGGGTTGTTGTGGCTGTTAGTGTTGACGTTTTTGTTGTCCCTGTCTTGCTGCCTCCACCCAAAAAAAAGGCCTCCTCCCGCTTTTCTCAGGAGCATCCGGACTGAATTCCTGGACCTTGCCTGTGAACTGCGGATGTTTTGGGCACGCACATTGCATTTCTGATGATGTCACCACTTTTGTTTGGTGCTATATATGTCAAGCAAACACAATGGTTTGAAGTTTTTAGGGCTTGTCTGTTTGTGGGCGTGAGCTTGTGTTCCTATCACGGCTACTTCATTGTCAGGACTGAAGCGTGGAAAAATATCCCATAAACCTATTGAATTGAACATGTGAATTGTTTTCTTGAAACCGAACGTGCTACACTTGTTGAAGAATGTGTGTTGCAAAGGCAGGAATGAAATACATTGTGTGAAAGCTATTTTAAGCAGTGATCCTCAACCAAGGGTCCGGGGCCACTAGGGGGCCTCAGCAAACTTCAAACAAAGCCTCAACATTACAAAAAACAAGCTACACAACAAAAGGGTCATTAGTTTTGGTTTATTTTTTATAATCTTTTATTATTTACAGTTTTTACACCTTATTTTTAAGGTGTCCATGTTACAGTATAACTACAAAAATAAGTACTGAGTATTATTAATTCACAACCTGAACTAATCATAGGGTTAGGATTAGTGGGTTATTTACTGTTATAGTAAGTACATTCGTAACAAAGACTCTATGAAAAAGGTATTACGGTTATTGTAATCTATGGGCACTCTGTAAGGGGCACTTTGCAACCGTAATCTAGTCATTTCTTTGCTGATTTTCACTTTTGTTGTCGCATGTTTACTCATCTAGCTTTATCGTGTGCAACTATGTCTCCTGAGTGGGTAATACGTCATACACAGTATCATAGAATTATGTCGACTTGCCAAAAATTAGTTTGTTTTCCTCTTTCCTTCTCACTTCTCACAAGACTTCTTATTTCCAACTTACCAGGACGTTAGTCCCCATGTTGAAAAGGTTGGTTTTCCGCCTGGTGACTCTGGGGGGAGCGAGGAGAGTCACCAAATGGTTTTATTAAGTTGAAATAGTTGCCAAGTGGCCCTTTAAATAGGGTAGTGGGGGGTGTGGACAGGTTGAGAACCACTGGTTTAAAAGCTTCTACTGCCTCCTTCTGGTGAAAATAAACACAGCTGAATAATAAAAGGAAAGCATTACTATTACTTTTGCTCATACATAAGATTAGGGGTTATAGTATTGTTATTGCCTATAGTTGTAATAATGATGCTTATATTTCAAATTAAAAAGGAAATAATTGGAATATCGGTAACGCTTCCTTTTACAGTCCAGTAACCCATGTAAATACTATGTACTTATTTTAGTAACTACAATTACTGGGTAATAACTAGTACTAACCCTGAACCTACCCCTAAACCTAACCCTGTTCCATGTACTTGCCTTATCTGAGCCAATACTTTCTAGGTAAGTACACTGTAATTACCCTGTAAGTACTGTACTGTAAAAGGAAGCGTTACCAAATTTATTAATTTCATTTTTTAATCCAACATTTCGGTTTGTCCATATTTGACCCAAAATTGGGTTAAAACAACCCAGCATTTTTTTAGAGTGCATAAATAAAAAACACAAAGTCTGTGCCTTAAATTGCATAGTCTCTAAGTACTTTTTTTTTTAAAGTACTTCCTGACGGTTAAAAAAGTAGATGTATGAATGTGTTTAGTATGTAATCTGGAAATACTGCATTTGTCATTGACATGTTGCCTGCTAGTGTCAGTTCAGTTGCATCGCTTCACTGCATCTCCAAATCCTCTCCCGTGGCCTCATGGTTAAGGTTAATAAGGTTTCCATTGGATGCACACTTCAGAATCTTGCTGGAAATAGTAGGTCATCCAATTGCTCTTTTTCTTCCTGATTTATGACTACTCTGAATTCGGACATACTCTTCACATACTGTTTTTTTCACCAACGATATAGTTTGAGAGTATTCATATTCGGATGCAACCGAAGACGTATAGCGAGGGCAGAATTATGGGTGAGGGTTAAAGGTCATCATCCATATTGGCTTGGATATTACATAATACCCTGATGGGTTAAAGATTAGTTTTAGTAGTGGACACTGCATCCGAAGTTATTCTTTTCCTTCATGTTTTTAATTATCATAGCAGATCAAAAATGTAAAACAAGACATGAAGCACTTTGATGATAATGCAGCAGAGATTATGAAGAGCTGCCATCTCTCTGCTTATCTACTGCTGAAGTGAGCCTCGGGTGCAGTTTGAGACTTGGGATGTCACACATTTGCTAAGACACGCTTATGCCTAATGATGTGGCTAACTAAACACAGAGGGAACGCCACTCAGGATGGCAAACAGCCTATTTAAGCATCACTTTCAAGCCACATGAACACTTTATGAAGCATGATAGCTACTCTCTTCATCACATACAAGTTGCTCCTTTTTAATTATGCAAAATCCTTTTTTTAGACTGATTTGCATAAATAGTCTAGATACATGAGCATGAATCATTCCTTAGGTCATAATACCCCAAACAATTTGTTTGTATAATGATACATTGCATAAATCACTTTTTATCCCCAAATGATTCACAGATGTCAGAGCCTCATCTTCATTCGGTAATTAAGCTTTTTTTCTTCTTCTTCTCAAGACTGTGTAAGTGTTTTGAAATTATTCATACGCAAGTAAATCTTTAGCGTTTCCAACAGTGGTCTTTCTTGTTATTAAGACTGTCACTCTTAATAACAAGCAGTATTGATGTACCTTTCCTTGCATTTATCTCTCTTTAAAACATTGTGTGGCAGAATTTTACATCTAGATAAGCAGTTTTCTTTATGACTTTAATGCATTTTGGCACAGTGCTGTGGAACCAAAGTTGATTACAGTGTAGGGATGAGTCAGAATGGTTGACTAGTCGCCCACAAACCAATTTGTGAAGTTGACAAGGGCTAGAGCTTTTTTTCTTTTCTTTTTTTGTGGGAATTTTAGCATGACGTTAGCATTTCGAACATCGTGCCTCAGAAAAGTTGGTCTTTGAATTCATTCACTTTGAAGCACGGTATCAAAACACTGCTTCTTGTAACAATTCCACTTTTAAATGTCAAGACAATTACTATGGAGGCTTCAGATCGCCTGATGTGACCGATGTTCTTCTGTTTTGCTGAATTCCAACTCACCATTTTTGTGTTGCCTGATGTTTTTGTGGAATTAAAGGTTATAGATATTTAACCTAATTATTTCTTGATTATCTGGCATTTTGAGGAACATTTACTGTGCTGTTCAGTCTCCACTATTTTAAAATGTTGTTCTGTGTACACATGCAGAGTTGCAGACAGAAATCTTAGGCTTTTGCGTCACATTTTGCACCGTGAATGTTGTGTTTTTGATGTGGCATGTCAAGTTAAAAATAGTTTTGGTTTAGAAATGCGTCTTGACACCTGATTTCTGTCTCATTCTGTTGTGCTCCCTTGAACTATTTTTGTAGGTAAGACACTAGGTATGGAGATTGGGCTGTTAGAAAGGACCCGTTAGCCCCTGCTGCCAGTTGGCAAAGACCATCTGGTTCTTTAAAACTTCTTTCACTATTAATACCATTCAAATTGTTCCTTTTATTATGTATGATAGATGTTTTACCAGTGCACCAATTGTGTAAATTAAGTAAACTATTAATCTATATACTGACTACTCAGCTAGTGATTCAGACAACTTACTGACTACTCATTTATGAAAAATGTGGTTTTTCAAATCATCGTTATGCAGTGGTATTGCTGAATTGTCTCTCATTTTCATAATTAAATGCAGAAGCTGTGAAATAATTTCAAAATTAGTGACCACACAAGCTTATCAGCTATTGGAGCAGAAATCATTGGGTTTTACAAGAGTTTAGCGTCTGTTTCAGGAAGATAGACAGTAATTTTTCAGCTCAATTATAATATAAGGCTTGTTTATGGATCAGTTACTGTTGCTGTGTGAGAGTGACAGAGAGATTCAGCACGTCCTTCTCTACACCTGAACGGTAATTTGATGGCCAATACTGTTTGTATTTATCTGCAAAACCTGTATGTGGCCGTATTGGATATTAACGAAATGTTACTCTATGACATTTGGGATATTTATGAGCTGTCAGTTAAAAAAATAGCACCCATTTATTTCTCCCTGATGTTAAAACAGATTGTGAAAATTGCTTGCAAGGTGTGGGAAAAGTGGAAATGGAAATAGACGTTTCCCGGTAAACTTCCTAGACCAAGAGAACAAATCAAACTGCTCATGCTGTTAGCTTGTGGATCCATTTAGAAGTGAGACGGCTAATGTCCTGCCGTTCACAGGTATTGTTTGGAGGAGCGACTGTTTTCAGATCGATTGAGCAATGAGAGGTTTCAAGGCTGAAGGTTTGCCTTCACATAGAAGGTGTTTGTTTGTTTGTTTGTTTGCTATTCACCTGGCATCACCTGGATATTCTGGTAAATAAAAGATAAGCCAGCCCAGTTCTCTCTTCTTATCTAAGCTCCCATATGTACGCAGCACAATCCCGGGACCCCCTTGGTCCGTTTCTATTTTTTGAAGTCCTGTTCTTTTGTTTCAGCAGAGCAGAACTTCGACACCAAATGAACGGTGTGTTTTTTTTTTATATTTTGTTTTCAAATTCATCCTGTTTGGCATCACGGCATGGAGTCGTCAGTGTGCGTGTTAATTTATGTGTGCCCTAAGTAGCAGTGAAAGTCACAGTGACGCACGTCAGAACAGCTGGCGGTAATGTTATTCCAGTCACACAGGTTTTAACTTTGCGTGGGGACTCCTCTCCAGCACTGCGGCCCCGTGCTGCTCGCTAACAGCCCCCCACCAGGTTCAAACAGTCCCTATTCCTCTCCGAACACCCAAGCATCCCATCTTTCACTCTCACAGCACATTCATGCACGCCTTCCTGTCAGTCCACATCAAAAACAGCAGAGAGTCTGTGTAGAGATGGCCAGGAGCTATTTCGGATGAGAGCTGACGGCTCTTCCTCACTGTTTTAGTGTCTATTTTTCATTCAAGTGATTTAACTGTTTGCGTACAAGATTGCGTCTAAAGGAGTGTTGTTTTCAGGGTTCTTGAGTATGAGGTCATCATAAGTTCAGAGTAAGTAATATATTCTTCTATTTGCCTATAAGGCAGCTTTAGGAGTTGGAAGTCACGGGAGATCTAACACTCTCTCCAGACTTCCCTCTTACTTATTCAAATGTATAGTCATTAGGGAATACGCATTTGGAGCCTGAAGATATATGTATAATATGGTGTGTTTTTTTTTTTTCTTTAATAAAAGTTGCATTTGTGATTTTTAAAATGTGTTTTTTTTTTCTTTTTTAATGCTTCTTGTTTGTTTTTGCAATATGGTCAAACATTTTGTGATTTATACATCATATGAATACAAATAATAATGATTATTAATAATAAATGGAAAAATAAAACATTAGAAATATTGCTATTGTAAGATTTCACTTTTAAAAATATAAATGTTCTCCTAATAATGAGATGCTATCATTAAAACAATATATTTTTCTTAATAAAACCTTGTTTCTTTTAATAATGAGATGTTGACAATAAAATGATGTTTTCCCGTAATAAGATAATGTGTCGTTAAAACAGTGCATTTCCTCATAATATGTTAAAATCATAAAAACGATTTGTTTTTCCCATTATAACAAGATATTAAATTGTCAAAACCACATATTTTGTAATAGGCCTTTAACTATTTTATTTGATGTTTTGTTTTATTATGTGTGGCGGCAGTCGATCGTGAGGGTTACTTTTACTTTTGTGGTTGTATTTGTTTACTTATTTTAATAAAATCTTTGGAAAGTTCGCCGGTTCCCGCCTTTTTCTTTCCATAACAACGAACGTTGTAACAATATTGTTTCAACAACTTAACGTCTCGTTATTATGAAAAAATATTTTCAAACTATATAACATCTTGTTATTACAACACAATTGAGTGGAAAAAGTAAAATGTATATGGCAGCATGTGAAACCGTAAAAACAAACCTCACATACAGTTATTTAATTGTATCGCAGCCTTTGTGGTTTGTAATCACGTTGTGTTTTTATTTTTTCAATGAATCACACTGCCTACAGTAACTGTGTATGTTCTCTGGTTTCAGAACCGCTTCCATTTGCAGATGATGACACGGACTCCGCCTTCGGCATTGTCGGAGCTGCTGTTAGCGGTGTTGCTGAAGGGAGGCTGGCAGGGTGGAGCGGCAGTTCTTTGTCCAGGAGGTGGGAACACAGTAATGCTGGAAGAGCTTGAACAGTCGGGTCACCTAGGCCTGGATGGAGCCCACTGGCACCTCTGGGAGACCCTCAACCTTTCCAGACTCGAGGAAAAAACAAGTGAAGACAAGGTGATGGAGCTCCTCTCACAGCTCCTCAGCAGGACTCCTTCAGCTCCGGCATCTTCCGTGGTGCTTTTCAGCTCTGACCCTGAATGTACGGCCAAGGTGCTGCGCAGTGCCCACCAGTTGAGCGTTACTTTGCCCCCCATGCACTGGATGATAGGATATCCTCTTAGTCTTGATTCTCTACACTCCATTGGCTCCCCGCTGGGTCTTCTGGCTTATGGGGAGGTGAATCGCAAGCCCCTGAACTTCTACATCAGGGATACCCTGCAGCTCATAGGCAGGGCTGTGTATGCGGCAACCATGGTGAGACCGGACCTGGCACTCATCCAGAACATGGTCAACTGCTTTGACAAGCCCAATAAACATGAGCTACCGTCTTCTGGACAGTACCTTGCCAGGTAAACATAACTTTTTCCTGCTATGTAGCTGACTAAGTTGCAAATAGATTGTTTTATTATTGCTTACACTCAAGGAGCAAAACCTCAGCCCAGATCTGCACAACCAAAACTATTCTCAGCCTCACAATTCTCTACATTAGACACAGAAATCTAAAATGTCACTTCTTTGCCATTTCAAGGCACCACTTTCCAAAATACCACACCTATGAACCAATTGATCAAATACGTACACTGTAAAAAATTATTGATGCAAATAGTTGTACAAATGAGGATATGCATGTTGGATCAACATAATGGTTGTGTCAAAAAAGAAAAATATGTTTGGTCAATGATTACATGATTTCCATGACTGTACTACAAAATGTTCATTAGGAGAAAATA
>JAOTRC010000039.1:13874737-13897652 GCA_027497675.1 Cyprinella lutrensis
ATATCAGTAACCAGACCGTTTCTAGTCTCATTGACTTCCATAGTATATTTTTTAGTCAATGAGACCAGAAACTGTCTGGTTAGTGATATTCTTCTAAATATCAGAAAATTGGCTGAATTGATTTGAAAACGGTAAAACGCAACTGTTTAACTCTGGGGAAGTTGTAAAATGAGCCTATTTCCCAAAAGAGTGGAGTATCCCTTTAAATACAAAACTTAAATTATTTAAGTAAAATTAAGTTGCTGCAAGTAGATTTAACTTGTAAGTTCCATGATTGAAGTATCACTACTTTTAATTTATTATTTTGAATTAGCTCTAAATTATATAAAAAATATAATGTTATAACATTACTTTAGGGTTTACAATGTAGCGTTAACTTCAAAGAATAGGGAAAAAACAAACTTTAGATTAAAAAAGAGTGTTAATTTGAGGATGCTGTTTGGGGTCATTTCATATTTTTGGTTTTAATAGAGCAGTTGTTATTGTTGTGACACCCGTGTTTCTCTACTCAGATGTACTTCAATGCCGCCATATCAGAGAGCACCAAGCTATTGAAGCCTGTGTTGGTGTTTGCATTTGCCATAGCAGCAGCCCTAGCAAGTCTGACCCAGATCACCCAGTATCGAAGCCACCCGATTGACGTCTACGTGGGTTTTGTGATTGGGGCTGGCATCGCTGTTTATCTAGTGAGTCTTTAATTGTTTTGTAGTTTGCTTCTATGAACATTTTTTGCTTTGACAGCTTCAAATTTAGGTTAGCAGAGGATATCAAAACTTATTTATCTTCCTTCTTTCACTCATGTCTAATCTTTTGACTGCAAGCTCTATATTTAGGATTTCTATTCTATCAGAGGAAGACAAATCCTTAAGGATTCATCAGGGACAATTTCACAGCTCCTTTTCACTCTCTCCATGTCATCTCTTTACTTTGTCTCTTTCCTCTTATATGCTTTTGTGTTATAATCTCCATAACCAGTTGAAGTGGCTCGAAACAATTTCAGAAAGTATAATTTACATTAAACAGATAATAGGTAAAAGAAAAAAAAAATTTAATAGCCAAAAAATTACTTCAATGATTACTTCAATGTAAAAAGTAATTTAATGCTTTGGAGTACAGGAGAATATTGCAGAATAGCTTACTTCCCAGAGGAATTTGGTATTTTCCAAGACAGTGCTCCTGAAAATTGTGCCTGACACCTATGCTAACATGAACCATTTACAGTTGGTTTTATGACTGCCAAATGCTAATGCTATTGTCAAATGCTATTGAATTTAGAAACGTGTGTACCAATTTCATTTGTAACTTTAGAGATTGTCCCTAAATGTCAGAATATTGAATTGTGTCAAGCCAACTTTATGCTAATATTTCATTGGAAATCGCTCAGTGTGAAACTTTGTATGCTACGTTCATAATCTGAGTCCACTTGCTTGGTCTTTTACAGTATATCACTGTAAGTCCATTACCCGTTAAGACTCCTGACCGCAGGGGAATCCTGGCATAGCACCGAAAAATCAAGTTAAAAAAACTGAACACCCGAGAGAAATTTATGTCTACTACCTCAGATTTAACATTCTATCTGTGCATCAGCATCTGGGAATAAATAATCACATTTCACGGTAGAGAAAGCTGCTTACATGTGCAAAACCTACTGTGAAGACTTCAATGTAAACATAGCTTTTGTGTCTTTATCAGCTTTTCCATATACTGTCCCTCACTGATAATCATCACAAATGACTGTTTGCAACATTTCAGTAAATCTGTTTTTTTTTTATGAATGAATGTCTCTCCCCCATCAACACTCGCTTGTGCCCCCTGCTGGTGAGATCGAATAACAGCTATGGAGATTATCAATCGGCAATCTACTGATATTCCTGCTGTTCCCGGATGTCGAATGTTGAATTTTCTTTCAAATTTGAACCACTGAATTAGTGGAAACAATTTTGTAAAACGAAATAAAATTGACCGAAAATTGCCTATCAAATATTATAGGTTATATTTTTAAACAGAATTAATATTTTGGAAGTGAAATCCGTAAGGTGAATAGATTAGTCCAAGTCCATCAGGCTCATGTTTTCGCCTGGTCTCTTAGAAGAAATGGTTCTATTTAGAACCAGAAATGGTTCCATCCCCCGCTTCATATATGGAACTCCAAAATGGTTCCATATAGAACCATTTTTTTTGGTAAAAGGTTCTATTAGCCAAGTACGGAACCCCTGGGTTCTATATAGAACCCAGAGGAACCCTTTTTTAAGAGTGTATAGAACCTTTTAGGGGTTCGAAATACGTAGCACTGATAGAACCTTTTAAGGTCCTATATAGAACCTTTTCTTCTAAGAGTAGTAAATAATTGGTCTCACATTAAACTCAAACAAACTGGGAGACATTTAGCACATTCAATATGGCTAAAAGTAAATTAAAAGTTGAAATAAACTAAGACTAAAAATCTCTGAAAAGACTAAAACCAAACTAGTTACAATGAAATTGAAATAAAATCTGCAAACAAAACAAATTCTAAACCATGGACAGTCCTCTATCACACCTTCCTATTTTCAAGTAATCTTGAACACTCTGATGTATGTAACTATGACTCTCATTAACCTTACAATAACTAATATGTCTCATATTCCAGGCTCTATATGCAGTTGGAAACTTTAAGTCACATGAAGAGTCCTCCCCTAGGCCATTGAAGCAACCCCATCCTCCACAAAAAGATCCTCTAAGAGAACTGACACAGCGTGGTCATGACTCCGTGTATCAAAAGGCCCATGCCTCTGAGAGCAACGATGAGCTATCTGCCCCGCCTCACGTTACTGGCCTGAACCGTAAGGTCCGTCGAGAGAAAGCCTCAATGGGCAGCCTGAAGAGAGCTAGTGCAGATGTCGAGCTCTTGGCTCCTCGCAGCCCGATGGGGAAGGAGACCATGGTGACCTTCAGCAACACACTGCCCCGTGCTAACACCAACGCTATGGAGGAGCCTGCTCAGCGTCACATGACCTTCCACGTACCGATGGACTCTCAGCGTTCTAAACAGCTGGTCTCCGAATGGAAGCAGAAATCTATGGAGATGCGCAGTCTCAGCCTTAGGGATGAGGAGGAGGAGGGAGCAACTGCAGAGGGAGTTGATGGAGTTGAGCAGGAAGCTTCAGAGGAGCTGGGCGTGCTGACCTCCCTTTATCCTACCGTGCAAGCCAACAGGGGAGCAACAACAGCGGCAGGTGGTGCCAGGGTGATCATACCTCAGAGGCCCGGTGCACCGCAGTTGGTTCATATCCCAGAAGAAGCCACCAGACCACCACCAGTGTCTCCTAAAAGCGTCACCACAAGAGCTAAATGGCTGTCCATGACAGAGAAAGGAGGTCCGGTACCAGCTGCCACGCCAGAACCCCCACGGCTGCCCAACCAGCCAAGGGTTATGCAAGTCATTGCCATGTCTAAGCAACACGGTCCAGTTAGCATCACCACACCAAAGTCCTCTGAGACCGCCTCTTCCTGTGCCACCTCCAGCACTGGTTCAGAGTCTCCGTACTACCGCATACCATCGGAACCAGACAGAAGTAGCATTGTCACGGTAGACGCTCATGCTCCTCATCACCCAGTGGTACGTCTTTCTTCAGGCAACGGGAACACTTGGGACTGGAGAAGCACCTCCAATGGTAGCACTGAGGTCCATGAGACTAGTCGGACACTGCCTAGGCAGGAATGTGTGCGTGATTATCGTCCCATGAAAACAGACTCCCTCTGTTCCTCTACCAGCGAGCCTGACCCAGGGATCCTGCCTCCTCCACCTCATCCTGACTTACTCTTAGACAGCAGTCTCAGCCGAGATTCCTCACTTCACCGTAACTCCTCAATCTCAGCTAAAGACTGGGAGCCCGGACAGCCTCACCCAGAACCGGACCACTTCTTTAAGAACTTGCAAACAAACAGACCATTTAAAGACTGAAGAGGTTTTTTTTTGGAAGGACTCCAATGTGCATAATTGTGTTTTCAGTGGATAGTGAGAGAATACAGCCTTCTTGGTTATCTCACATTGAGCATCTGGGGTGGATTAGTGCAGTGGAGCACCAAGAGGATCACAAAGACTTGAGGGGGCATGCACAAACTGTGAGGACCCACAAAACTAAGAATCTGTAATTAATACATGTATTACGGTCTTTTACATCTTTGCAATTTTACAGTGCAGAAAATGTTTCATATTTCAAGATCCAGCTACATGCCAAGACCAAACAACCAACCATATTTACATTTTTATTTGAGGTTTCATACACAATGATTTAAACTGTATTGTATAAGAGAAAATCATGTTACAGTTCTCTAATGACTAACTGAGGACAGATTTACTGTGGGGAAAATGGCTTTGCTGTGTATGGAATCATTTTTAAGTAGGCCTAGTCGCTTTCTCCTTTTTTATACTAAAATATACTGTTCCTTGTTTGTGCGTGTTGCATGTGTGTTTATTTATGTGTCTTCTAGACCTCGGATGGACTGTTACTTATCAGCAGGGATGGCCTCTTTCATTTTGCTGCCCACTGTTAAGGTTTTTGTAACAAACTTTGAAAATTTGAAAAATAAAATTGTAATAATACTATGTGCTTTTAGTCAGTGAATCTAGTGAATTCTGATAATTGTTTTGTGTCAAAATCAACTGTATGAAAAAACAAGTGATTGTTTATTGCTTTTTCCTACACTTTCATAAATTTTTTATATTGAAACAGTTTTGATGGATTATCATTTCACAGTAATAAATAATTTAGTTTTAGAATTGTTTCAGAATATAAACATCCCATGCATGTATGCCTTCCGCTAACAATAGAATCTGCATTAATATAGTTTATATAATAGTTAAACAATGTTCAGTCATTTATTTTTTAGGGAAACACATACCGTAATTAACGTTTGTGAGTACACGAGTACATAAAAAACAGCCAATATTTCTTAAAAAAATAGGTCTGGGAATTAAAACACAGATTTTATGAGAAATGTTCATATGATACACATCATGATTTTTATACTGTACAAACTATATATATTCTATTCCATAAACCCAAATATTTACCTCTTAACACAGCCCTCACAGAAAACTTTACACATTTTTTACGTTTTCAATAAAAAGGGAAAAGAAAAAGTTTTTAAAAAATACTATCTTAAATGAATTCACCAAAAAGATGACTAGATATAATAAACATGATTGTAATCTTCAACAGAAAATGAATTAGAGCCTTTGAAGAAACAAATATCTTCAAAGAGGCCTCTATCGAAAGAAATGACTGTCATTATTGGAGAGAATGCTGTGAGTCACGTGTCAAGTCTGTTTTAAAGACATTGATCAAATCATACACTCATTTCAGAATAGTACATTAAACATTCAGTGCCTTGGGCCAAGTCAGACTGTGACTCAATATTGCAGGCAGCTATGCAAGAAGAGTGAATGTTCCCTTATGGGTCATAAAAAGATCCGCAGCCCAAGCTGGCATGACTGTTCCAATAGCACATCTGACCTCTTTTTGGAGATTTTTTAATAAAGATGTAATGGGCGTAAAGTTTCCGGACCACGTGCACTATACAGTTTAGCCAATTAACACACCAGCCCAAACTAACCAATCTGAGCCCATTACCTGTTTCTGAGGGAGTGGTTTCATAGAATCAGGATATCAACAACAGTTCGTTCAAATGACAGAGGAGAAAGCGGCTTACAATAAAGGTGAAATGAACCTTGACTAATTAATCGACATGATTAGTCCACAAATGGAGAAGCCGGAACAAATAACATCAGCACAGATGGAAAGGTAACAATACTGTCCCTCATTTTGCTTCAATAACAAAATAAGTGTTCACCAGTGAATGTGAGAAAGCATTTGAGTAGCTTAGCATTAGCTTCTACTCAAATGCTGGGGCCCAGAAACCTCACAATGCTTTCACTTGCACTAGTTCAGAACAAATGAATAAAATTGTAGGAGTAACAAGTAGGCTATACAATTACAAAAACTGAAATTACAGTGATTTGGAAAATGCAACTTGATTTGGCCTGCTCTCATTTTTACATGTGTGCCTTGCATCTCACAATTGTGATTTGAGCATGAGTGATTATTTGAAATTGCTTGCAGATGCATGAATTTTTTTAAATAGTTACGTCGCTGTGAGCATGTCCTGCAGACTGTTCTTACAGATAATTGGGAAGACTAGGCCTATATGCTTGCTTGTTTATCAGATCAGTGAGGTAAAGTCAGCATGAATTGTTGGTTTGTGGGCTATCACACTTGCATTACTGCAACTGCTCAAAGACTCACGTGCAGTGCTTCTTTCATTTCAACCAATCCGTTTTTAAAGAGTGAGATATATGTGGCCCAGACACATCTCACTGAACAGGCCAGCAGGGGTTGCTATAAAATATAAAATCATATATGTTTTAAAATCATGTTTGTTTATTTAAAATGTCATTAATTAAGTTAGTAATATAGCTGTCTGCAAGAGGAAACTAAGTTTTATGCTGAAAAAAAGATTTGCTTGTCAAAGTAAATTTGCCCACATCAAAAACTTTTTTTCTTCAGTCTAGAGGAAAAAAAAAATCACAAAATATAACTTGGTGTATTGATTTTCTCTAGTTTTTACTTTCTCTCACAGTAAAGAAAATGGCTTATACCACAATTTTCCCAATGCTTTGGATTGTTAAATAATAATGATTAGAATTTTCACACAAAATCCTAAAATAGGCAATTAATAAATGCCTCTTCAGCATGAATTGAAAAAATAACACAAAAAAAACATTAACCAAAAAAGTGCTTCATGCAGTAAAATCCAAATGAACTGATTTTACTCAAGTCAAAATATTATGTAACATTATTTATTCAACCAAAATACATGAGGTTACTCCAACAAAACTAAATGTAAGGGTTATATCAGGGAGCATCACAAAACGGCAGCTTCACTCTAAATTCCCATAACAGTAATACATCGTCACACAGTTATCAACCAAAACCACTATTCAATGCCCCTGAACATATCCTTTAGCAGAAAACAAATCTCTCACATCTTAAAAAACCATGAGCATTAGATTTAACTCAATTTATTCCATAATAAGTACTGAGTATAAGTGCCTATACAGCGCTTGTTTGATCTTTAAGCGTGATAGCCCGATGGGAAAGTCCTGCTGCTACAGTACTAACAGGCTTGAGATTGAGCCTTCAGGTTCTTTTTCTTTTACCTCTACCCCTCCCTTCTTAGAAGGGAGACTAAACGAATTGGCCTTGTATGGTGGGGCTTGAGTGTTGACCTTCAAATGTCAGAAACATAAGTTCATATTGAAGTTATGAGAGGGATATCTTTATTTCCTCGCATTTATGCTGGCTCATAAACACAAATAAGCATTTAGAACTAGTCAAATGTGGGTTGCAACAGCTACGCTAAGACTTTATGTCATAGTGTCCCAGAGGAACATTGTTCATGCTGTTCATTCACATTTAGTTATTTCTTCTAATTAATACAAGTTCAAAAGCCGCCAATGAAATGGTGTGCATTAAAAAAAAAAAAAAAAAACTGGTTTGGTCTACAAGTGCAGACTCTGTCCTCAAAGGTAATTCATGTTATTTTTAGAAGATACAACACATAGGAGTCTCCCTGATGCAAGTCAAAGAAATTGTCATTTGCCATAAAAGATGGATTACATTTATGATAATGCTATTGTTATTATATCATCACTGTGAAGTCCCAGTTGGAGATGTTTTCAACACCTTACATTTTATTCTCACTGCAGATTACAACATTTATTTACTCAGAAATTAACTTATGGTCCATATGTGAATTGATGCACTCTTGGGTTTGAGTTGAAAAACATGGATTTCATGAATGGAGCCCTTACGCCCCCTAGAGGAGATTAAGTTATTATTGGTATGGGTATAAAAATGATTTTAAGGTAATCTATGATTCAAGATTGATATGAAGAGAGGGCTATGAAGAGAGGTAGTGATATATCACTGTTTGTAATCAATAAGAGATCAGAATACACAAACATAGGGCCTAAAATATATATTTAAATATACAATGTTTAAATGTTATATTATACAACATTTGAATATTCTTAATCGATTATGTGCTATTTTATCATAAACACACAAACTTAACAGACAGAGAAAGGAGGAAAAAATTTCAATAACATTCCAGTATCAAGCAATTTACATATCTACTCCTGAAAGTAAAAATGGGATTTGAAATCGCTGAAGTTTTGACGTCACAAACTACCTGTATTGGTTTATGTCAAGATGTCATAACAAAGACACTTTAAACAATGTCATTTGCATTCAAAATGTCATTATTGAGCGAAAGACACTTGTCATAAACATGCATAAACCCTAGTTCATATTCAAAACATATGTCATATCATGGTTATGATAGTGTCATGTCAGTCTTATGATGTGACTGCAATAAAAACTTAATTTTATTTTACCCCTTCAAGTAAACTGTTACCAAAGTGTTTAGAGTGCAGAGGATAGTTAATGAATATAACCTAATTGTAAAGTTTCACTTTAATGAAATACTGAAATATGGAGAATTTCTAACCTCAATTTACAATAATTTTTACAAATAAAAGGTATAAATAGATAATTTAGGTTGGCCTATAAGGAGAACAGGTTTATGAACAGTTAAATGGTATATGCGAAAATAGTATTTTATTTTGTAAAAACATATATTTCAAAAAAATGTACTTATTGAATGAACTTCAATTTTTCTAAACATTTTCTTCTATTTAGAATTGATAGATGTCAATATATGGAAATATTTATTACTAATATCTTTCAATGTGACCTCCGTAGTGTGCTTTTTAAATCCCACTACTGGAATGTGTTCTAGACATACATTTGATATTAAAATGAGGGTAGGATATAGGGCGATTTCGGACATAATCAATCTCTGAATACCGTGAATATCAGTCTCCTCGACTAGATTTTCTTTTTTACCTTTTAGAATGTTTCAACAGGGTCCCTGTTGTAATAATAACGGGGGGATCCCTAACTTAATTGTAGAATATTGTTGTAAAACCATCAATGTAAGTTTCGAGTCTGTGTTTACATCGTTTATACGGCCCCTTAAGTGTCCGGAGGGAGGCGTACCCATGCATCTCTTCTCACTCTCACTAGGAGGAGGAGAAGCCAGACATTGCCCTTAACACTCTCACTGAATAAGTGTCGCGCGGGAAACAAAGGCTTGGCTGCTGTGGAGTCAACAGTCTCGCGCTCCATCCTGAAGCCATGTGAGAGATCTGCTGCTGCTGCTGCTGCTGCTGCTGCAAAGGGACGCCACAACACATTCATCGTCGGGTTGAGCGCCGCTCCCCGGAAAACAGACCACACGTCCTCGCCAGGCGCCGTATTTGCAACACGAGAAAATAACCGAATTAATGCCCATCGTTAGATAGTAGCACCTCAGTCATATTGATCGCCCGTGTCGTTTACGCCTCCGAGCGGGGGTTTGTTTTTTTCTAAACGGGCGCGAGAGAAACATTCGCTATCGAAAGGGAACGGACCTGGCCATTGAGTAAGTAGCCTATTCATTTAAGAACTATTGTTATTTTCCTGCGGGTTTTATTGTCTTTCGTTTCCTGACATCTCTGCTTTGTTGATATAGTAGGCTTGGTTTTGCAATGGCGCTTTAAATCGTCTAACGTTAAATGTCTTGATCAGGCTACATTGCAATAACCGAGAAAATAACAGGATTGAGATGTAACGTAGGCTACCAAGGCGAAATAAGTGACATTTACCTCTTCGAATAGAGTACATGGGTTAATAAGATATATAAAGGTTGCGTCTTTCATCATGTGTTTACAAGAATTGTAGCACAAGCCTTCTGTAATGGCCCAATAACACGCTGGTGCGTTTTGCAGCGCATCCCCTTGTTGAAGCAGTACGTGCTCGGGTGTGGGAGAACCACATAACATACTGATGAAACTGTTGGATTATCCAATATGGCCGTGCAGATCTGGGTAGCACCATACGATATTAAATATTTTGGTATGCAATTGGATTTTGGTCATTTTAGTAAAGAAATCTGCAAATAATTTCCCCGCGCGCGCAATCAAAGCGTTCACTTCTGATGCTCCCCCCCTCCACTGTCAAATCTTCACACCCACCGCGTCCATTCCTCAGCTGGAAACACTTTATTTTCGCCGAGAGCAAGATGAGAACCATGACGCGTTTTGTATTCTACACATTACGCAAAACAGTTTGTTGTTTATCTTTAGTAGCCTAATTGTGAAATGTATCGGGTTTTTTGGAGAATAACAAGACAACATTAAGGGGTAATGGGAGAGTGATGTCAACCCTATTACATATCCAATGCCAAAGCTTTGTGAGTCAAATGTACGCTTCCATGAACATTTGAGGCACTAGGTCATTGGAGCCACCAAAGCATGTTCCCGGGGGAAAAAAAAAAAATCAATGAAGTGCTTCTGAAATTGGGGTAGGTGCTTTATTCAGTGAATTGTGAAAATAATTTTAAGGACATGGCAATAATGAATAACCACAAAAACTCTGGAGGGCTCTCTTAATTCAATCTAGCTTTTGAATATAAAAGTGTGAATTCTCAAGAAATTTTATAGTTTAAAGTACTTAATTTATAATTAAAACAAGACCGATTGCATTAAGTCAACATAAATTGCATGTAGTCCTCAAACTTCAATACTTGAAGCTGCTGATGTGTTTTTAAATAAAAATCCTCACATTCTAAATGTTTCTAAGACTCAGAAAAATGTCTGTGCCAGTTTTCCAACACAGCAACCCTTATCTGCCTAGGTCCCCAGCCCACATTGGTTGCTGAAAAGCATTTATAATTCATAATTAGAGACTATTAGAAATGGTCTAATTTAGATTTTAAATCTAAATGAAATAAAATTATAGATTTCCCAGTCAGTGGCATAAGTGCACTCAAATATTTTACATTGACATCTAGTATTACGCAAGTGGCTAAATGGACACATGGTATCTGTCACTTCATGGGTGTGGCGAACTGACCATCCAACAGCAAGGAGTCCTGACAGCTGCGGTGATTTGATACAGTTGAAACTGAACAGCTCTGTATCGTCACTGATGTTTTAACCTCTCACCTATATCTCTTCCTTTCTCTTTTAGAGCTCTGTAGCAGCTAATTGCCCATAACAGACTCTCTTCATATACTCAAGCGCTTCCTGCTCACTACAGAAATTATGAAAATATCTTAATGACTGCTACAAATGAGTTCACACTCAATGCTGTCCGCATTTTTCCTCTTTGTCGCCATCTCTGTTCGAAATCTGCAATTGCAGTCATTTGCGTAATTTCTACTTTATATGATTTTTGTCAATTTAAAAGATACATTTTAAAGTCAAGAAAGTCCCAGTTTGATGTAAAACTGTTGATGTATAAGACTATGAAAATATGCAATTACAAAGACTAACCCAAAAGACGCACATTTTCTCTCAATGAATGAAAGGGCGTAGAATTTAGTAGGGTACCCTAGAGCAATAGCCAGTGACACTGAAATATCCCTAGCAAAAAATTTCGATCAAAACTTTAAATATATATTGATGTCCCCGTCCCCACCAATTTTAAAATCAAACCTACGCTACTGCTAACTTTACTAAAGCTAACGTCTGTCATTTTTTTCTATAGTCTTACGTTATTATCATAACGTTACGCCATCATGCCTGAGTGTTTTGTACCAGCCTGCACACATACGAGCAGCGGATCTTGCTTGTTTCGCTTCCTGGGAATTGTAGTTCATTGAGCGATTTTCACATAAAACTAAATGTTACTCTTCTGTTTTTTGACAAATTGCGACTTTCTTAACTTTCATAATTATCTTTTAAAGTGACAAACATCATATGTGTAATTCAGGACACAGTTCAAACGGATTAAAAAGATAAGTTGTCTCTCGCCAATTACTTGTGACTACCATACATTTTTTTCCGAAATAAGCTCCCATGAGCCGAAAGCGGAGGGGAGGGACTTAGGCTCTCAATGTGTATAGATGTGTATAATGATGCAAAGACATCGAATCTCTCGCGGAAATCCACCAGTACCACTGGAATTAAAAACATTATTACAACAAGCTGAATCAAGCTAAGGCAAGCATATAGCATTGAACACTGGCTGGTTATGTATTTTCTCAAATATGTATTTTGGATCATTTTAACCCAAAAAAGCTACAAACTACAGCTTTAATGACTCCCTTTTTCACAAATGGACAATTTACAGGAGAATTTTAACATTTTCTAAAGTGGTTACGGACTACATTCGCTCTTGGTGGAAAATACTCTTCTGTTTTATGAAGACAGTCATCTCTAACTCTTAACCAGAAGGTTCCAGTGAGAAAGACCACTGAAGTGTTACCAGCTATGTGTGACCTACATTCTATATGCTTGAAATATATATGCGCTAACAGCTTTAGAAGGTATCCTCCCTTCCTTTTCTTCTCCCCATGGGTGATTGGGCCCTGGCTCATGGCATGTCTAAAATAAAGGAGTGCATGAAACTATTGGTGCCGTCCTTTACCAGCCAAGCTGGACCTTCTCAAAATCCTCATGTTGAAGTTTCTCAAGTCTCCCTCCCACATTCCTCGCAATCAAATAGCTCTTAGCATGTAACACAGTGTGTTTCTGTCAGTCCGTGAGTTTGTTCGGATGGCCTTTTTAGCTATTAGAGGATAAGTTTTGATATCTTAAACATGCATAATTTGTGATATTTATATAAAAAATGCCAGAGGCCCCCTATTTAGTTTCTTAACTGCCACCAGAAAGCCTCTAATATGTTTTAAACTGATTTTTCACTATAACTGATTGAACATCTGCAGTTTGCAATAACAAGAATCACTTCAGATGCAGTGGTGAACAAAGAACAAGTCACATACTTAAGTAAAAATACAGATACCCTAATAAAATATTACTGCAGTAAAAGTACACATTTTCAATTTTACTTAAGTAAAAGTACAAAAGTATTGATTGACAAACCATACATTTAGTATAGATAGCCCAGAAAGATTAGCCCATACATTAATGTAGAGTATTTTGAAAATGGGGAAAAACTTACGTCACGTGGGGCAAAATGCATCAACATTTAAGAGGAACTTAATACAAATATAGCCTACTAGTTTATATCATTTGAAACTGCTTGGCATTCATTTGCTCATATTACCTGACATGCACACATTTAACCATTTCAATAGGCTTAAAAAGCTTGCCCTCTTACAACAGATCATGAACTAAATATGATTTCATAGTCAATGATAAAATGCATAAGCAAATTACTTTGTGCCATCAGTTGCATGCACATTCAAGCTCCGATATATCCCTGTTCTTGGCTCACTGAATCAATGGCCCTGTTTACACCTGGTATTAAGATGCATTTTGGGCGATAGTAGACGTGGGAGACATACCCATTTACGCCTGGTGTTTTAATCCTTCTCTTTTGTCCACTTTCAACCACTTCTGTCCTAATTTCTTTGAGGGCAGGGTATACGTGGGTAAATGTATGGGGTTTTTCAGATTTTTCAATGTAATGGACAAAATAAGCTTGTGCAGTTTACAAATGAACATGCCTGGAAACGACGGAAAAACATACGGAGAGCAGCAGCTCTCGAGACGAAATCAAGACTAAATGCATTTGACCACATAAGTGTCTACAATACTAAAGCAATCCAGTCGAATGCGTTTTTAACTAGCCTACCTCTGTAAGTGTTCAAAACATTTTATACCATTACACCTGTATTTAGCATTGTCCACTTGTGATCCGATCAACTAAAACTCATCTTAATACCAGGTGTAAACAGGACCAGTGAGTTGTTGACTCAAGAACAGATGCAATTGGATCAGTCCAATTCGCTAATTAATTGTTCAGTGTTATTTGTGAACCAATTCTTCAGGTTTAGTGTTAAAAGAAACTTGTTCACGAATTGGACATCACTTTTGTGTTTCAGAGGGGGCAATGATTTCTTCGAGCCCGTTCTCATCCCAAGACGTCATCTAAATGACGCTTTTGACCATATGTCAACATCCGACGTTTTAGGGTACCCTTTAACGTCAGTTAGATGACGCTAATCTTAACCCTACCCCAGACCTAAACCTACCTGAGTCATCTTACTGATGCTAAAGGTAAAGCATCAGTTAGATGACGCCCTAGGATAGGGTACCCTAAAAAGGGTACCCTAAAATGTCGGATGTTGACGTATGGTCAAAAGCGTTAGTTAGATGATGTCTTGGGATGAGAATGTGTTGTTTCTTCAGTTCTAAATAATGAGGAACAATATGCTTTTATGATATGTAGTCAAAAAAGTATGATGTCATGTTTTGGAATGAATTAGAAATAAAAGAAATACTTTTTGACTGTCCACCACTCTTCAGATGGTATGATTTGCTCAATGTTTTGGAGTTGTATATCCTAAAAGCCATTAAAATCTACCAATAGGACTCTCAGGAGAGATTTACATCACCATTCCTGCATCTGAGGAATGAAGAGGGGCTTGTTTTTTTTTGTAATTTACATTTTAATTTGTTATTGGAAGCCAATGCATAAATAGGACCTGCCATTTTTGTCACAGCAGTTTATTGCGTATACACAAAAAAGGAAGCCTTTGAATGATGCTGTGGCATGTTTCTTATGCATTTTATTTTCTCTGTAAAAATCTAGCCACGATTATCTATTGGCTGTGCTCTTTGTCACTTTTGGCATTTTAAACACTTTTGTTGGCCATTGAGTGAACCAGTGAAAAGGTCACAGCATGGCTTCAGTGTGTTGCCCAGCAGTTGACTAGAGAGGGGAAACAAGCTGTAAGATAAGTGCACCCACACTGGAGACTTCACAGATTGGATAAAGCTGGCCAGCGTTGTGTTTTTCCTGGACTCCCAAGTGCTTTTCCAATGCTGTCAATGAGATGTGGCGAAAGGAAATGGCTGCATGGTGCTGAAACTTTTCAAAGAGTTTCTCCTCAGTCTTCCATTCCTAAACCACCAATGCAGTGCTGTTTCAATTTGCATAGAGTTAGAGTTTTAATGTAACAACTTACATTTATTGCCGATGAGTTGGAAAAAAAAAGCCTTACTAAAGAACTGGTAAGATTTTGGGCATGTTATTGAGTGGAAACGATTATGAAACAAGACTAACATTTGTGAAAATCATCTGAAGTGGCCATTTAAATACGATCAAGTTTAAATGTGTCTGTAGGCTAAAGATTATACAGATAGTCATAAAAAATCTATAAACATCAAGGAATTCTTAAATGGTGACTTCCAGGGCTGGAAAAGTTATGGAAATCAATAGAAATTTTGGATTTTATCTAGTTATCAATGGTGGGGTCCTATTCAGTTATCTCTGAATCATTTGCTTATTCCTTTTGTTGCAGTCCGTGTTGCTCCACTTTTAATGAGTGGGCAATACTGCTCCATGAATCATCCTCTGCGTGATCTCAAGTGCTGCATTTGTGACTATCTGCACTAGCGGTTTAAAATGCACGTGTTAATGCAACATTGAGTATTTTACACTGAGGAGTGGGTCTGAGGTGAAATTGAGTTCAACCGTTATTCCATCCGTCAACAAAAAATACTTTGGTCTAAATGTGGACGTAAATTACTTAAGCTATTGCTTAGATTTCATCTTGTATGATCAGTTCCATTGTGAGTGATTCTTTAGCTCGGAATTTAGAGAGAGGTAACATATCGACAAACATTCCCTGTGAGGGAGTGAACATGTGACTGGCTCTGCTCGGTTGGGCCATTGAGATCACTAATCAGCTGGATGACTCTCCCCTACAGCCATTTTCAGGCGAGAAGCTCTTTCTCTGTGGACCAGAGCAAAACCCTGCAGTAAAACGAGCTTTGACAAAAGACATCATTGTGCCAGGTTTATCATGGGCTTCCACTGCCCATCTCTCATTCCATGGTTGACCTCTTTTTATCCATGTGTCCCTATTCCTTTCATATTTTGTTGTAAGTTTCCTCAGTCATGCATTGTATGTTTTGCCTCCCCCTCACAGGATTCCCATCAATGTATGTCGCAAACTAGTATATAACCACAAATGGATGGTCATGTTTAGACCGCTTGTATTGATGTTATTGCTCAACCTTGCCACCTTGAATTATAAATTCAAATAAGACTTTTGGTGTCTTTTTTACAGTATTCATACCCATATCAAAGTCATACTGAGCTAGTGGAACAAATAGAGTATAAGCGTTTGATTTTTAATCTCTCCAGCAACATTGGTCTTGCCTCAGCCTTATGTAGGAGTTCTGGAATCAATTTAGGCAGGAATGCAAAGGCCTGTTAACATTTTTGATATTTACATGCATGCCATTCATAACTTCTTCCTTCATCATTGTTGGACTGGTGTGTTGTGAAAAAAGATTTGCAATATATTTCAATGCATAGGTGAAGTTTGATTCCTATAAGAAGAGAAAAAGAGCTGCCCACTTCTTTTATCGATTCCTTTCGACCTGCTTTCCTTCGAAGGAGAGAAGTCCAAAACACTATTGACAGTCTGGGCTCATATTTTATAGGAGCGCAGCATGTGTAGACATAAAATGGGGTCCATCTGCAATGCATTGTGAAAGAGTACAAGATGTTCATTTTTGCAGGTAATGGAACAAAGTCTTCAATAGGAAAAGTATGTATAAGTGTGTCCAAAGATCAGACAGGGATCTGGTTATATGTTTTTGAACAAGAATGTTATATTGAATGCTTTTGAAGAAATACTATGATTTCAGGTAAATGTAGAGTGATGCTAATTACTATTTTTTTGTTTTTTTGCAGGATGTCGGAAGCTTTGTCACAGCAAGAGAAACTTCGGGCCATTGCTGTAAGTACACTGTAAAAAAAAAAAATGTACTGGTAATTTTCTGCCAGTACATTATCTAGTAATTGTATGGTAATTTCCGTTAACACCTAAAACAGAACCTAATGCAATGCGTAATTCATTCATTTAAAAAAAAAACTTATTATTTATGCAGACTTTTTTATATTTTAAATAATTACACTAATTCTAACTTATATTTATTAGGACAACTTTAAAAGTAAATGATAGAAAAAAAAAAAATGAGTTTCATTATTGATAGGTCAGGTCTGTGCACCAGGCAAGGATATTTTGTTCTGGCATTCTTTTATTTAAAGCAAGTATGCATTAATTGTTCAAAAATGACACTAAATACATTCATAATGTTTCAAAAGATTTCTATTTAAAATAAATGCCGTTTTTTAAAAGTTTTTATGTTCATCAAAGGATCCTGAAATCCAGCTTTGCCATTACATGAATAAATTACGTTTTAATATAAATTTTAATATTTTAAAATTGTAATAAGATTTCATTTTTTGATCAAATAAAACCTTGGTTTGCATAAGAGACTTTGTAAGATAATTTATGCCAACTTTGGCTCTTTGGTATAGCCTAAGAAAATATTTCTAACCCCAAACATTTGAACAGTATAGTATATACAGAAAATATTTAATTTTTTTTTTTTTAAAAATCAACATAATTGAATAAGCCTTAGTATATATTGATTAGCTCTTTCAGAACTTTTCCTCATTACACAGCTTGGATGTAACAGTTCTATATATTAATCACCCAGGATTAGCATGAGGACGAATGTGAGGAGACAGTTTAGATGCACAAAAGGCCTAAGTGATGTTAGTCTCAGGAGGCATTATGGTCCTAGTATGTCAATGACCATCTATAATGGCTAATGTATGTCCAGTCATCAGCACTAAAGCACTTTTGTGAGTTGAATTATTGATGAGCCTTGCATTGTTTGTGAACCACCAGACTAATGTTGCCTTCAGCTGTTCCCCTTCATCTTCTGAGAAGTGGAGACTTCCTGGATGTGCACTGTCAAGAGTTTTCTTGGGAGTTGTGCTCTTCAGTTTAATGAAACTCTGTCTACAGTATGTTCAGATTACCGCAGAATACAGAAATCAGTCCCGTTTTAAAGGGCTAAATACGACTTTGTGTCATTGGAAGGTTTTAGATCCAGTCTTCCATCTGAGCTCCTTTCAGTTTTGTTGCCTGTGCATCACTCAAAGGTAGCACTATACATTCAGTAAAAAAAAAAGTCCTCGCCTCAATTGGACTTGTTTATTAAATAACGTTTTTTATTTAAGATAGAACTTTCTGGAAGTCAGAATATTTTATATTTACTTCAGTCACTATCATATGGCTACAGGTGTTATCTGTAAAAAATAGAAAAGGTGCTTGACTGGCCTCTCCTGTAAGCTGTTGCATGAGCAGGGAAATTAATATCAGACCTGTTAGTAAATGTATTTATATATTAATACATATTATATATTTATATTTCAATAAATATATATGTAGTCAAATTTACAACTAAAACTAAAACCAGTAAAAACAATTTTGTTGCTGGAAATTAAATTAAAGTTAACTCAAATGAAAAAAAAAAAAACAAAAAACTTATTTTATTTTTATGTAAAATAACTCAAAATAAACTGAAATAAAATTAATAAAAACTATATAGACAAATTGTATTTTTTTATACAAAAATGACAATTTATTTCTAAAACTAAGTAAAATGAAAAAGAAAATGGTAAATATAAAAATAAAACCTTAAAACATTAATACAACTAATAATATCTCATGATGCTGAAACAACATGATTGTAACTCATAAAATAAAGGATTTTTACTATTTTTTGTACTATAATACAGTTTTGTTAACTGAGATTTGCACAGAAGTTACTTGATTTTGTCAAGTGAGGAGTTTGATATCTTTCAGCAGTTTCATATTTTGTCTCTTTTTAGGAGAAGAGAAAGAGGGAGGCTGAGATTGAGAACAAAAGAAGACAACTTGAGGATGACCGCAGACAACTCCAGCATCTCAAGGTATCAAGACATAACAGCTGAAATGTTTTCACAAGTGAAAACACTTGTGCAGGTGTGTGTCTGCCATTGTCCCGGTGTCATCATTCTGACTGCTGTCAGAGTCTTTCTGAGAATTTACTGTCCTGTCTGGTCACACACACTCTTCAAGAGAATTTACTGTCTGTCTGCTCACACACACTCTTCAAGAGAATTTACTGTCCGTCTGGTCACACACACACTTCACATTTCTATTTAAAGCCCTAGTGTTGAAATTCATAATGTGAGAATGATTTTGCGAGATTTTTGAGTTGCTGAAAGGAGAGGGAGAGTTTTAACAGCAGTTTCCTGTTTGAGGGGTCAAGGGAAAATATCTGTATCCTCCCTTTAAGTAAAGTTCTGCCTTGTTATGGTAAGTCAGGCCCTCTCACAAATGTTTAAAAGGCTCAGTTTTAAAATGCTCAAGGGGACTTACAAGTCCTCCATTTTTGCAATTATGACTGCAATTGCATGTCATCTAAAGCCTTTATTTATAGATATGGTAGTCAACCCATTAATAACATAATTTAGATTATGTAAACCAACATTTCAATTTAGCTTTTTGTACCTCATGATAGAGTATGTAAATAAGCATACATTCATAACTGAAAAAAGTATTAAGTATTCAGGGATTGACCAAATTTTGTGTCTAAATTGTCTTAAATCAATCAATTCTGTAGTCATAAGTTGAAGGTAAGTAATGAAGACAAGGAGGCAGTTTTATTTTTAACTTTATTCATAGTTCAATTGCTAATTGGCAAATTCTTTGGCATCACTGTCTAGAGTAATTAACTGGTGAAGTGGATTGACTTACTGTAGAGTTAACAAAGATATCATTTCAAAACGAGCAGTTCATTCATAAATCCGTAAGATCTTACCTTCATGATGTTGAAATGCAAACTGGAAGACAGAATACAACAAGTACAGTGCTGAAAAAGGACGGTGCTACCTAAGGTCTATTAACAAACATATATGTCTATTAGCAAACTTACACGTGCATCTGATTGACAGATTAAATAGCATGCTCTTATTTCAGTGGTTTTTTGTGGATATTTTAGTTAACAATTAACTATAAACGAGGGAAAATAATGTTTTTTTTATTTTCATATTACTTATTTACCTTGCAAATAACAAAAATATACAAAACATACAGGCCTAAGATGGTTAAAGGGGCACTATTCAGGATTTAGGATCATATATTATATATAGGATATATATATATATATATGATAAAATTTGAAAACAGCAATATGTATGCAATTTCTAAAGTTCCCAAGTCTGCTGCAGGATGATCCATGGTCAAAAATAGTTCGCCTGCGTGCCTATCCTCATCTCCCAAATATCCGGCAAGGCTATTGTTTCCCTTTTGTTATCTGTCACAACGTGATATTTTTTTGTTTGTTAGTTTTATACCTGCCATTGTTTTTTGTGCAAAAGGGATTTTGCTCAATAGGGAACAATGGAACAGGCCTTAGTTTCCTACTGAGCGAGACTCGGATCCTTTGTCCTCCCCTCTGTGCGGGGATTGTATTGCGTGTGCATGTGGATGGGTGTGAACATGTGGTGATGTCAGCCAATCTGTCACCATGCCAGAATTTGCGGTCACAAAGCCAGAGCGGAGGGCGGGGGATAGGAACGAGAGCAGGAGAGGGTCAGTTTGGACTGTTTTGAATGTATACAAGTCACAAGATATGATATGAAATTGAGGAACTTGTTGCTCATTTTGTGTGAAGGATTACATTTAATACTGACCCAGTTTCATTAGAAAAAGGAGTCGGTAAGAGTTTTGAGAAAGCCGTCAGTGAAAAATGTCAGTAATTGCCTCGAGTCAGTCTTTTTAGTTCATGTGACTGTGCTTTTTCTACGAATGGCTCTTTTTGACTTTCTGCGAATTTGTTTTTCTTGTGATGGTGACTTTATTTGTTGTGTATTTTCATTAATATTTTTAGGTCATTTGCCTTTTAAAATACCAATTGCACACATACATACCCTTTTTTGCTATAAGAAATGTCTTGAGTATAGTGATAAAGCAGGTTCCATGTACTAGTAAGGATGGACTTGCTACAGAGAGCAATGGTACATTTCCCTGAAGGCTGGTTGAAGGAAAAAAGTTCCAACATCCATAGACCGGCCCATTTGCAATACAGTGATGGATCCTGTATTATTCATTGTTAGTGAACACCTCTGCTGTCTTCTTTTTTACTTTTCTTTTTTTTTTACCATTGTCTTCCTTGTCTGTCTATTGACCTTCTTCCTCATACTTTTGTTATTTTCTTGTTCTTGTTATTGACCTCACCTTGCCCCTCTTTCTTTCTTCCCACTCTTAGTTATATATTTCTTTTCATTTTCTCCTCCAGAGGCCTGTCTGAATGAATCTTTCAGATGTTCAGCCTTGCGGAGCTCAGACACTACCGTCTGTACAGTAGACAGTGTAAGAATGAAAGAAGGAAGAACAACAACCTCATATATGTAATTGTGAAAGTTTGTGATACAAACTTAATTTATTATTAATGTATTCTCATATAATGTCATCACCTTTATGTCAGCCTCCTTTTTTTGCTCTTTATGGAACAACAGGTGTTATCAAGCGCTCTGTGATGTTTTGCCCTATCACGGGTCTTCGGTTCACTGTTTGATGTTCAGCAGATGTTTGTTTTTATCTGCTGCAGGTTTAACAGCCTGTTCTGTCTCTGCTATAAGAATAGAAACAGCAGCACTGTTGGCAGCAGCAGTTTTGTAATGCTATAGTTTGTCTTGAATAAGCTTACTCTAATGGCATTGAGAAGGACTTTGTTTTTTTTTTTTACATTTTGCTTTCTCAATGTGACATTTTTTAATGAAACATAGGGAAGTCTTTGTTTTTTATCCATATGACAGGTGACTGGTTGGAACTGGTTGAGATTTCCAAGAATACAATAGACATCGAGTGTGCCAGGATGCCTTGCACTTGCAGTGCTAATTGTGTTCCAGTGTCATCTCTAGGGCCACCTATGCTTGTACCCGAAATATCCTCCATCCCTGTGCCAGAAAATGTTCTTTTCAGACAGCAGTGGCTTATTCTGCTTATCTGCTGTCTGTTTCTTACCAACATGGTCTGTCAGGAAGCCCTGCTTTAGCAGGCGCCTGTCAAAATGTTTCACTAGCAGAAATGTGCATAGTGTGCATTAGCTGCCATGGAGAATGCCCTAAAGTGAAAATCTAATGGACAGCTAATAGTCATGTGCTTCACTAACCTTAATGGTCCAGATATGTTTACGTCGTCAGCACAATGAATCAGACTGACATAATCTCATTGCCAAAAGCTTGTTTTGTTACTATTAAGCAATTAGGGACCATGATATATATTTTTATACTGTAGATATACTACCGTTCGAAAGTTTGGGGTCTGTAATATTTAATAATGATTTTGAAATGAGTCACTTATGGCGCTTTACCATTACCAGAACCAGCTCGACTCAGCTCGCCTCGACTCGCTTTTTCATTCTGTTTTTCATTGCGGACAGTACCACCACAAATAGTACCCGGTAGAGCCCGACCGATAAAGGATTTTGAAGGCCGATAACGATACAAATATTTGTTTGTTTTAAAATCCGATATTCCGATATATCGGCCGATATATATATATATTTTTTTTTTGAAACGCACAACAAAAAATGAACAGATTTTCCTATCATTAGTTATTTGTAGTTATTTATGAGTTTATGAGTTTTTATTTATGAATTTTCCGCACTATAAGATGAACCGGATTATAAGGCGCACTGTCGTTTCTTAAAAAAATGAAAGACTTTTAAGCGTGCCTTATAGTGCGGAAATTACCAATCGAAGGATCCCTGAGTTACCATGGCCTCATCCATCCTAGGCTATTCGGGTAACTCGATTTTTGACATTTGTGAATCGATTCAGACTCCCCTCCCCATCATCTCATGCTGAAGACTGCTGAGTGAGCGGGTCGTTCTGTGTGCCGGAGTTCAGAGGTGAGGGATCAGCTGGACTTACTTTCCTGTACACCAGCATGTTGGGAGACTAATCCGCCACTCCATTACTGCTCTGAGTCTGAGCCG
>JAOTRC010000039.1:13897752-13926392 GCA_027497675.1 Cyprinella lutrensis
AACTGCTGATACCGATAGTTTGGAAAATGCCTAATATCGGCCGATAATATCGGCCTGCCGATTAATCGGTCTGGCTGTCGTCATAACGACCAAACCACCAAACAAAGGAAAGTCTGCACCTCATCGTTAGAGGTGCGTATCGTTCGTATCACCATGGTGTATTCTTCCGAATAGCCATAATAATAGTAGTTAGTTTAGTAACTATCTCTGGCCAAACTATTTAAATTAGCAGGGGTATTCTGGATACTCCATCTGGCGCATGTAATGATGACGCAGTGAATTCTCTCTGACCAATCAGCAGTCGGCATTTTTTTCACGTGACATTTTAGTATCTCCTTACCTTAGGTCACCTCATTTTACTGTCACTTTTGATCAATTTAATGCATCATTGCTTAATATTATTATTATATCTTACTAACCCCAAACTTTTGAACAGCAGTGTGATCTGATCTACCATCATCGAGTCCATCTGAGATTACATGAAGGAACAGAAAATACTGGGACTGTAAAGAGAAAATACTGATATGCTTTCAAAAAAAAAATACTGTCATAAATACGTAGATTGTATTTTTTCAATTAACTTCCATTAACTATTTCAGTGATTCTCAAACCTGTCCTGGAGTACCACCAGCCCTGCACATTTTGTATGTCTCACCAATCTATCACTCCTGAGTCAACTCAGCCCATTAATAGAGACTGCAAGACCTGAAATGGGTGTGTCATATATAGGGAGACAAACAAAATGTGCCAGGCTGGTGGGTATCTCTAGAACAGGTTTGAGAACCAATATTTGGTGTGATCATCCTTCACGTTTAAAACAGCTTTTGTCCAGGTACACTTGCTGGATTATTATTTACAATTAATGGCAAAATGAATGTTTGGAGATGTAAACTGATATTTCCTATTGACACACTACAGCAAAAGAGATGAGTAACTGACTTAAAACGATTTTATTTGTGGTGAAAATACTAACGTGCCAAAGAGTTTTGCACAGTACTGTGTATAAAGTGTATATTAGTATAATATTTGCAAGATGTTTTTGATGTTAGCTGTTGTTTAAATGATGTTAACGTCTCTAAAAAGAAATATCTAAGCTGTATGGCTTTTTTTTTGACAGTCAAAGGCTTTGAGAGAGAGATGGCTGTTGGACGGAGCGCCATCCAGTGGAGAGGACGAGGCACAGAAACAACTACAAGAGGATGAAGCCAAGACCAAACTGCTGGAACAGACCATCCTCAGGTTAAGACCAGTCATTGAACATTTGTATACCTTCCATACAAAAATCTAGCATACGTTAATGTTTACTTATATACATATTTTGTTATTAATAGACTAGAACAGGAGATCGATGAGCTTGAGACTGGCGTGCCTTTGAAAAAAGGAGACCAAGGCAATGAAAATGTAAGGTTAAGTTTACTCAATATGCTTTTAACTAAATTTGCATATCTGTTCAGTTTAGTTCAGGTTTTACTGGCAATGATTATATTGACTTTCTGTCATATGTCTTCTCTGCTAGGCACCTGATGGTCCAGTGAAGGGTGAGTGTCAAAATACTTTGTATATGTCAATATTTTTAGTTCTCCATCATTCTATGTTTTCACATGATATTATGTAAAAATGAATATGATTAAAAAATTTGATATAAACAGTACTGAAGCTAAATTAATCTTGTTCTCTTTCCCCAGCAGTTGAGAATGGCATACAGCAGCCCAGTCCTAATGCAGATCAAAATAGCAAGAAACAGATCACAGGCATTGAGGCAAAGCTGCAGTGCACCAACCCCGATGTAGCCATTGAGAATGCCAGCGCAGAGCATCCCGTCACGATGGTGTTCATGGGCTACAAGAATGTAGAGGATGAGGCCGAGACCAAGAAGGCACTGGGCATAGAGGAGACAGTCAAAGCTGAATTTGTGGTCATTGAGGACGGTGAGAACAAAGGTGGCAATGAAGGGGCCAAAGAGGACCAGGCCCCACCAAACGGCAGCGCCTCCAGTCCTGACAAAGCTCAGGACGAGGCCAAGAAGGAGGAATCGAAAGAAGAGGGCAATTCAAAAGAGAAGCAGCCGTGCAAGTGCTGCACAGTCATGTGAGTGCCATCGCTCACCCTGAAGTTTAGACATTGGCGGAAAACTGACCCCCTGACCACAACGCAACAATGAATAAGTATACCCCGTATACTTATAATTAACTTTTGTTGTCTAGTATGTATTTCTTTTTTTATTTCTATTAATATTTTTCTATATTTCTGTCTTGACATTTATATATCTATATATACATATATTTTCATTATGTAATGAAGTCCAGTATTTTACTTGTTGAAGAACTGAAAAATGGGGACCACAACAACATAGTTAAAAGAACATCTTTGTGGTCCTCACCCTTATTTTGTTTGAAGAAAAATAAGATGAAAGTCTCAAAATATGAGCTAGCTATTTATCTCCCGTATACATTTGTGTTTCTAAGATATTACTTTATTACTGAGAAGAAATTACTATATTGATATTATGTTATGCTTTTAATATATATTTTGAGCGTTTTTTTTAATTATTATTGTTTTTATTTTATTTTTGTTTTGCTAAATCATCTCAGACCACTGTGAACACTGGTACATAGAGTGTAGTCTTCGTCCACAGTCATATATTCTGCATTACACCTCACAGTAGACCAATATGTTTGTAAATATGATCCAATTATTTATGACTCTTCATGCTAGAATACATTTAATCATTTTGTTTCAAACAGGCTGCTGTAATTTCCCCCAGAGCCCAATTATAACCACAACAGCTATCTGCTTTAACAGCAAATCACGTTTTATAGGCCAAATACTATTTACAAAATGACTCATTTTAAACTCATTCTCTTTTCTACATGAAGGATAACATTGTTGGATATCATTATAATCCATATTAATTTTTGAAAATGTAATAACAACATTGCAATGCCTCATATTACATATGTGTAGTCCATATTGTTAAAAAGCATTTTACAGTGTGTAAAATATATCTTAATATCAGTTGAAAAAAAATGCATTGTTTGAAGTTGAGGGTTTTTGGTGTTAAATGGGTTGCTGTAAGTTGCCCTCAATTAAACAAGAGTCCAACATGTTTCAATGTTCAGGCAGATTATTCCCAATAATGAGTTAATCATTGGTGTTAATTCAAGTTCAAAAAGCCTGTGGTCTAAAACATGTTTCTCATTCCAAGAACAACAGCTTTGTAAATGTAGTTTTGCCGTCTTTATAATATTTCAATTTAATGAATTATTCATTTCCTGTAAGACAGTATGTGTTGTGGATATCAGATAATGTCATGAGTTAAAGGTGCTTTATTGAGATGGCCAATGCCTGTTATGGTCCAATTGTTTAAAACTGGAACAATGACAATAAAACAAAACAAAACAAAAAAGTGTTTACAGTCACATATTTGTAATTCTTTGGTAATTTTCTTTGATATTTGGTATTTTTCCTTAACTACAATCAGTGAAGTATGACGCAGTTACAAATGTGAGTCATTTGGAAAACAAATTGTTTAGATTTTGCCAAAGGGACATGATGATGATAGTATCTAGGGTTTAAGCTAGTCGCAGACTAAAAAGCATGTTATTTATTAAAATATGTCAGTGCCATTGTTTTGTTTCAATGCAGAGAAATAATGTTTTTTTTTCTACAGTATATTTATAAAAAATATCTAAATGCCCTAATTGAATTACGGCCTAATCCTGGCTTTATCTGAACCCTGTCTGTGAAACCAGGGGAATACTTTCCAATATTTGCGTTGACATTACTGTCATTGTTTTAGATGTAAAGAAATGCCGTATCAAATTCAATTCATGATTACAGCGTATTCAACAGATATCCTATTATAATTGTTTTTAAAATCATTTCAAAATGACCCTTATGGGTTTCAAAGTTTCTAAATAAGTGAAGGTTGCCATCTGCAGGCTAGAATCCAGTTTGGTTACCAGTGAAGCAGTTTGTTGGCTAATATGAAGCTACTCACTACTACTGTCATGTTTTTCAGAGCTGTGTTCGGGGTGGGGGTGGAACATTGTCCTGGGACCTGTTGAGGGGGGCTTACTGTGGTATTTTATGGTATAGCCTACTTATTGGGGCTGAAGAAGGGGAGGCCCAACCATTAAACATTTTCCAAGGCAAATACATTTTAGTGACAGTGCAAAGTATAGTAGCATTACACAAAGATGGTAAGTGAATCCAATGATTCTGACCTAAGGGTAGTAGCTAACTATTTATGGTGAATTCGGTCAGGTAAATTAGGCCACATTTTGCAATCTCAATGACAAAAAGTGGCTTACTTTAAGGGACAGTTCATTCAAAAATCAAAATATTGTCATGCCATTTACTCAAATGTGTCCCTCCAAAAGTGTCATACACTTTCTGAATTTTCTTCAGTGTAACAGCACAGAAGAAAATATTTTGAAGAATGTTGGTAACCAAATGGTTTTATGTGACCATTGATTTCCATTATATGGACAAAACAAAACACTGAGATATTTCTCAAAATATTTCCTTTTGTGTTCCACAGAGAATATTTTTGAGTGAACTATGCAATGCATCATGCATCATACAATGCTAGAAGTGCTAGAAGTGGTCCAATTTTCTTTATTGTCTAAAGTTGTGTTTAGACTTTTCATTTAATAACAGCTGTTATGTTTGACCATATGAAATAGCTACATGTTAATAAGACTGTGCCTGTTCCACCATCTTTTGTTTCTTAACAATATTATAATCCTACTGTTCTTAGCCTATTTTAGCAATGCGTCTGGTGACTGTTTTGCCCTTTGACTAAACACTACACGGCTTCGCCCTTTTCGTTGCGGATAATGGTGGGTTCAAGCACAGTTCACTCTTCTACTTCATTAATGGTGACAACGGAAAAGTTTTCGCAAACTTTTTTCTACCGCCTTTCCAGATTGACGGCTCTTCTGTCCAATCCCGCTATCCAAGGACACGTGAGGCCTCGCCCACACGAGTCGATTGACTAATCAGAGAGCGACAATCCCTCCTCCGCCATTTTGTAAGGTTATAAGATATACTTGCTGGTCTACCTCCCGTCTACGACAACCTGTAGTTTTGTGTAGTGCCATGGACGGGTAAGTTGAAAACATGTTCATTCCAATTCGTTAACCCATTAAACACGTTTTTTTGTTGGATGTTTGATTCGTTGTGGTGACATAATACTTTATGCACGTTTAAAATGTGTTAAATGACGTAAAGTGAAGTGAAAATGGTGATTTTTGACTCGTCTCTGCCGTCTCTTAATGTCTCCCGTGCCGGAAGAGCCCAAAAGTTGGACCAAACTGACCAACAACCTGTTGCAAGTAGTCTAGATCAGATGAGACCGCTTTATGAAACGCTAGCGAACTTAAGCTACAGTTTTTCTTTAACCTAACTGGCAAGACGAAAATGTCAAATAGACCTTGTAACGCATAGAAGAAACAGAACAGCCATTATTTGGCAACCAACGTGTCTCAGTTTCCGCATTGTTGTTGGGTGGCTAACGTTAGCTAATTACCTGCTAGCCTGCTAAACAGATACCAGTTCAACTTTATTGTAGTTTCACTCGTTTGTATGTTTGCACGTTATTTTTTTTCAATCAGTAGTACTAAGTAAGTTTGATACACGTACAATGGTCCGATTAACTTACAGTAACGTTAACTGTTTTCGATAATGACGCGTTGAAGATATCAGCTGCGTTTACACTGGTACAAATAAGCATTTTTTAGTCCAATTTGCCACATATCCGAATTTGATGTAAAACAAGAAAACACAAAAATCCCAAAGAGGTCATTTTTTGCACCCGTTCAGAGTCACTTTCAAATGTGTTTTTGAATCCCATGCCTGGACATTTGACCAAAGTCTAACCTCAATTATTCGATTTCCATTGAAAAATTCCAAGCCACAACAACGTTTTTAAAATGTTGTATTATGAGGCAGACTTTCTTGTATGAGCTCGCAAATTTAAAATAGTGTGTAAATATTATACTTGTATATTACACATACAAACTTTCAGGAGCACAGAAATGTGTTTTCAACCTCTGCCCTTTGAATTATTTTAATAAAATGTTAGCTTTACTGCTGAAAGCTGCATTTTATTTCTCATTAACAAGGTGTTAACTTGGCTGTTTTTCTTTATTAATCTCACAGATAAAACAAGAAAGTTCAATGCATTGCAAAAAAAAAAATACAATAATACCAGTTTATACACAACTGTGACTGATATTGTGTAGTACTGACCCTTATATTTGAGAAGCCCACAATAATCTCAGTACAATTCAATTATTTTTAAAAACACTAACAATGTTTTAAAAACTGGACAAGTTTTCATAAGATTTCATAACACAGCTTGTAGAGTATTAACTCATGCACTCAAACATTTTGCTTGCCTTGCACAATTCTCATTGCATCATTATAAACTACTTGAATCCTCCACATTGTTCAGAACAAAATGTTACATTCTCCAACCTTGACCATCAATGTATTTGAAAAGAATAATCAAAAATATATTTAGGCCTGTTTTAACAGAATCATTTACATTTATTATACATTTGCACATTATGTCCACAAGGGGTGTTTCACCCTTAACAATTTGGAAGAAGTACAAATGAAAGAATTTTAAATGAAGACTATTTCATTCAGTAGAATAGATTTTGGCAGAATGACAGCCTGCAATGTAAGTGATTGCTGACTGAGATCTTTCTTTCAGTCTAATCTCCTTGTGAGAAGCAACTTGCAGGTTGACTGACAGTGAATGAATGACAAAATATTGACACAAAATCCTGTTTTTTGTCTTCTGCAGCCGGTTAGAGACTGATCTGTATCCTCTGGGATCCAGTTACGTCACTGAAATAGAGTAAGTTTTGCATCTAAGTACAAACAGGACTGGTTTTACAGCATTATCGACTGAGTTTACCTAAACTAAAGAATTCAAGAAATGTTCTCGAAGTGTGGAACTGATTGATACCGTTGAGTGGTGTGAAGAGTGGCTTAACAGGCATGCTTTGTTTTACTGTTTGCTTTTATATCAGGTTGCATCCTAGGAGGTGTGCCTGAATTGCAACTCTTGTTTTGTACAACGGCAGTCTGTAGTTCCTGCTGGGCCTGTTTGCATGACATTTGTGTACCAATCAGTAATTACATTTTCTGTGCACCTATTGTACAGGTTTTAAAATGATGCCAAGTCACTGTATCTGGCAACAGGCCCATGTCTGCATTCACATTGGTAGTTTCTGCATTGTTACTGTTTATTTGCATGAACTTGAGCTCTTAACTGACAGACGTATTCAGCGAGTTGCGGAGTTGGCAACGCATAGTGACTTAATGAAATGCACTAATGCAATGAAAAAAATTATTAAAATGTAAATTCATCCCATCTATTTTCTAAATTCATGGTATAGATCTTTAATCCATACAGTTTTATTTATTTTTTATTAAATAAGTCATAACTTAATAACTTAACTTCTCCAGTCATGTAGTCTGCTAAAAAATGACCAAGCTCACATTCATTTTTGCCCCTATCCAATCAACAGTCGATGGGTAGAACCAACTCTCTGCTCTGCATTTTTATTTACTAGTCTGTTTCACTTTATATTTCACAATATGGAAGAAGAAATGTGTTCCTGCTTCCGTTACGTAGCAAACATACTTTAGGTATTGCATAAACCTTTCTGTTGCCGAATTTATCAAATGTGATTCAATGAGCCCCTGATTTCTAATTTGTTAAATGCTTTTTTTACAGCAGTGTCCATGATATAACAGTCGGCACAAAGGTATGTCTTTTTTTAATTATTAATTTATATTAGTGACCATCTCTGACTTTCAAATGTGTAAAGTTTGGTTGCTGTGGGTGTTCAGTAACTTATAGTTTGGGTTGTATGTCTGGTTTTTTATGTTGTGCGTTCCTCCTTTTTCTTTTCTGCATTGCTGAGACCGAGGGAACTTCTCTAAATTGCTGTGCTTGAAATTCTTCATCTGATCCTTCAACTGTAATTATTCTGGTCAAAGGGCACCTACTGTTTAAACAATCACCGTAATGACTGATCCAAATGTGAAAGAAGTAGCTTACACAAATCTTGATGTTCTGTAGGCGATTCCGAAAAGTCGACCTGGAGGATTTAGTTTCTACTTTTTGTGTTTGACTACTTTAGATTTTGCAAAATAGTTTCATCGCACTGTTATTTGTTTATAATATTGCTGTCTTCACACTCATTTGGATGTGTGTGTACATGGAGACTGCCTGCTGTTGTTTCCCCTGATGTCTTTCACACATTTGAGGAGTAAAGATGAAGAAGTCGGAGTCACTAGTTACTCTGGCTGGAATGCTGTGCTTGCATTCCTGTCTCCCTGACCTCCTTATTCAACACAGACTGTGCTCTCACCCTGAAGGCTTGCACTTTGTCAATGGATGTAAACATGTTGGCACCTGCAAGTCTTAAGCTCCTAGAGACCAGTGTGGGAGTCATGGTTCTCGACTGCTTTTTCCTTTAAGCGAGCACTCGAGCTGCAATACCCTGCAGTTAAAAATAGAGGAAGGAAATGCTGTAGTTGGGTGGATGTCTCGCCCGAAAACAATGGATGGTTCAACCAGAGAAGGCTTTCCTGCCATAACTGTTTTATAAAAGTGATGTTGAAACCCGACTCCTGTAGGATTTAACTGGGAGGAATGTGGTGTCGACGTTTTTTATTTTTTTTTTCTTAAGGAAATGCTGTGCCACGTAAACGGTATTAAGTTATTTTTCCCTTTCTCTGCAATGTTATAGACTGTTTACTGTAGGCAGTTTGAGGCTTTGGGCTATATTTAAGGTAAACATTTATCCAGGGTGTGGTAAAGTGCTCTTTAGGCTGTTTGTAGTAGACCATAGGGGAAAAATCAGCCCATGGACGGACCAGGCGTTCAGCTTTGTTAACAATACTTTCTTTTGGGCTGGAACAGAACACGCATTGTGGTAATGGAGTGTAAAGGCTTTGGCTTATCCAGCGCATGTGACCACTTCAGCAGAGACTTGCCATTTGAAGTGGTTTATTAAGAGAGTGATGCTGAATGATTTGCTCATTGCTCCATTGGCCAGCCAAGTGGCTCCAGCTTGGCCTTGAGTGAGAGACTTTGTGTTAGTGTTATGGCTGGACACAGCTGCCTCTGTTTACATTTCTCTCTTTCTTTGTTCTGCTTTTACTAGCAGTAAACAGTGTAGTGATCTCTTGTGCTTGGATGTCGTAGTAATTGTAACCATTAGGCAATGAGTTTTTTTTTTCTTGGTCATTTTGGAAATGTTACAATTGGATCATTAATTAATCAGACTGCTTTGGCGCATGCTTATGTCACATGAGTTTCTATAGGTTAATACTAGGTCAGATGACAATTTGTTACCTTTTTGTTGTTAATGCACTGTAGCTGATTCACATCTTGTCTCAGTGTTTAGTGAGTCTTCTGTTTTGAGTGTCCTATTTTGCAAACCTTATAATTGTGTCCTGTTTCATGAATCACTTTCCTTCTCTTTTCAGAGGGGATCTGACGAACTCTTTTCCTCCTGCATACCTAACGGACCTTATATAATGAGCTCTGGAGCAGGTAGGCATTTATGGCTGAGGGTTTATACACTGTTCAAAAGCTTTGGGTCAGTATGATTTTTTTTTTTTTTATTTCTTCTTCTTTTTTTTGAAAAAGTGAAAGGTGCAGTTAACTAGAGCAGTGCAGCACCCATAGTAGACTACAGTTTAGAGTGCACGTACGCAATGGGGAAAGCATTAAATGATGTATAGTTATTTGACTCTTTCCATCTCTTATGTGTAGTTAGTTTTTAAATACGAAAATTGCATTCAGCATGACACAAGCGGTTGACGTGGTAATGAACAACCTGCTTGTTAAAGCGAATGTATAAGGCAAAATTACTAAAGAATCAGCTGATAAAATCTTCCTTTGATTCGATACGTGATTATAACTTGACGGTCAAATTAGCCGCTTGTATTTTACTGATGCAAAAGACACACGCGTGGACATGCACTGAGGGAGCGTGGTTTGTCATTGTTCACTGAGCTATCGTCAAATAATGATGCAGTTAAGTGTATAATTTAAACTACTTAGTCATCTCTAACAGTAGCTGCTGTTCGGTTTTCATGCTGCTGCTTTCCTTCGAGTCCCTTCTAAACTCTGATTAAAGCTCAGGGTGACGGGTTGCCAGATATCACGAAAAGAGCAAAACAAGCCCATTATAAAAGCAGTACAATTAAGTAGACAGGGTATAACTAGTTTTTCCAATATCCTACAAAATTAAAGGAAGTAACTGATTTATTATGAATAGAATAATTCAATATAAAATATTCAGATATTATAAACTGAAATAAACCAAAGCATGAGATTAAAGCATTGCTGAATAATTTTTCAAAGTTTAATTGCACCTAATATGAGTAATATTAGTATTTAATATCAATCACTTGGGTAAAGTTCATCTAATAGTTGATGAGTGTTTTGTTTATAATATTTGGCTATCAAAATAGTTTATCAAATAAATAATTGACCAAATAAAAGAAAAAGAAAAATTAAACAAGGTGAAGTATTTGGGTTTATTTATTATACAAAGCCCATTTTGTTGATTTTGAGAATAACTAGGCCTACATATATAAATGACTATATCGTGCAATATATCATTACCGTGAAATAAAATTATTCATGCCGTGAAATTAGTCATACCGCTCACCCCTACCGACAGTATATTTGAAATATTATATCCAACTTTACCTGCATAAATATAATTAATGCAAGGTAATGTATGCTATGTAGTAAATCTTGGCTGTTAATAATGGAAAAATGTAAACTATTATTCCCCACCTAATCTGCTCTAATGCAGGCATAAAAAATATGAATTATAAACCTTGACATTTTTTGTAAAGCTGCATTTGTGTAATGTGAAATGTTTTTTTTTTTCTTTTTCTTACACACAAATGCAGCCTTGATGAACATAAGAGACTTCTTTCAAAAACATGAAAACAAATTTTATTGACCTCAAACCTTTGAAAGTTAATGTACATTTTTATGTATTTGGATTCTTAAGTATGAAATTAAATAGAGATTCTTTTTGTCAGCAAATGGTAATGACAGCAAGAAGTTCAAAGGGGACATCAGGAGCCCTGGCATTCCTTCAAGAGTGATACATGTACGCAAACTGCCAAATGACATAAACGAAGCAGAAGTCATTTCTTTGGGGCTTCCCTTTGGAAAAGTGACTAACCTTCTGATGCTGAAAGGAAAGAACCAGGTAAAGATCACTGCTGCCTTTTCCCTCAAAATATGATTATACCATGCTTTGAATGTACATCATCGGGCCTTTCCTTATTGCGTTCTCTCCTCACAGGCCTTCCTGGAGATGAACACAGAGGAGTCCGCACAGACCATGGTCAGCTACTACTCCTCTGTCACCCCTGTCATCCGCAACCATCCGATCTACATGCAGTATTCCAATCACAAGGAACTGAAGACTGACAACTCACCCAACCAAGTCGTTAGTACAAATTACATCACATTAGACATTTAATTCAAGGTTTATTACTCAATATAAACTCTTTCAAGAATGATAATGCACACTTGTGCCCTGCCCCCTCCATTCCCATAGAGAGCACAGGCAGCACTGCAGGCTGTGAATGCGGTCCAGACAGGAAGCCTGTCTTTGAGCGCTGTTGATGGAGCAGGTATGGGCAGCCAGAGCCCTGTGCTGAGAGTTATTGTTGAAAACCTCTTCTACCCAGTTACTCTTGATGTCCTTCACCAGGTAATGACTGTCCTTCAAATAAAATTGAAACATTTATTTATAGTAGGGATGGGCAACGATTTATCACGATTAATCGCATCCAAATTAAAAGTTTGTGTTTACATGATATATGTGTGTGTGGTGTGTATAATTATTTTGTATATATAAATACTAACACATGCATGTATATATTTATGAAAAATGTGTTCTTGATATAACAAATATTTATATTTAAAAATAATATTAATTATGTATAAATATATATAAACTATATACATGCAAATATTTCCTAAATATTTACATGCATGTGTGTGTATTTATATATATATATATATATAATATACACACACACATATATTACGTAAACACAAACTTTTATTTTGGATTTGATTAATCGCGATTTAATCATTGCCATCCCTAATTTATAGTCCTCAAGTAATTTTATTATTAAATAATATTGTTGTTATTATTATTATTATTTATTATTATTCCATTACTTATTGCCCCACCCTCCTAGATCTTCTCAAAGTTTGGGACAGTTTTGAAGATCATAACATTTACCAAAAACAACCAGTTCCAAGCACTGGTTCAGTACTCAGATGGAATGACTGCACAGCATGCAAAGCTGGTGAGTGGCATAGTGGATCAATATATTTTTTTGGATGAACGGGCAGCTAAATCCCTTCTGAACCATGTAATCATTTGGATTAACGTTTTAACAGTCTTTGGATGGACAGAACATCTACAATGCCTGCTGTACCCTTCGCATCAGTTTTTCTAAACTCACCAGCTTGAATGTTAAGTACAACAACGATAAGAGCAGAGACTACACGCGTCCTGACCTACCTACTGGAGACAGTCAGCCCTCCCTCGATGCACAGACGATGGCTGCCGCTGCCTTGTGTAAAACTTAATCTAATTTTTTACTGCTGTTAATAAATGGCATTCTCAACATGCATATCACAACTGCTTTTTTTTTCTTCCAGCTGCCCCTGGCATCATCTCTGCATCACCATATGGGGCTCATGGTTTCCCACCAACGTTTACCATTCAGCAGGCAGCAGGTCAGTCATAGCCCTCATAATAACTCTGTGAATTGCTTTAGCACAGTTTCTCAGCATAGCATCCATGCTGTGTAGTGATGGCTGTCTCTCCCACAGGTCTGTCACTGCAGGGCATGCCTTCCGGGGCTCTCGCATCGCTTGGTATCCACGGTGCTGCGGCGGCCGCCGCTGCTGCTGCTGGACGCCTCAGTTTTTCCAGTCTCGCTGCAGGAGGAAACAGTGTCCTGCTAGTCAGCAACCTTAACCCTGAGGTTAGTGCCGTTTTGAATAGTTTAGATTCACTTAGCCTTTAGTTCATTAGTCTATGGTTCTTGTTTCAACAACCCACAATCCATTTTGGTTGGTAGAACTGTAAAAACAGACAAATGTTAGATGGTATATGGTGATGAATTAAGCAAATACTTCATATGTGTAGCTGTTCAAACCATGTAATTTGTGTTTATGACTATGGAGGCTCATTTGACTACTGTACAAACATGCATGTCAACCATTTCTTAATATTTGTTGACCCTTGTCTGAAGCCATCTGAAACATTTCGTTTCTAGTATTCCTTTAGAGCTATGAATATATTGTCTCTATCTTTCCTGTATTTCATTGTTAATCTTCTCTCCTTTCTTTATTTATTGCCTTAGTATTCCTATAGTGAAAAGCATTTTAATTTAGCAAGTTCTGCTGACTGGAACACTACATTTTTTCTTTGTGTATACTGACCTTGTTTTTTACTTCCTTTTTCTTGTTTCTCTCCCTCCCCATTCCCCTTCCCCCTTTTATTATTTTAATACTTTGACCTGGAATCTTTTGCCAACCGACTGCACCACTTGTTTTTTTGTAATAATTTAAACTCCCTACCCACCCAAACAATATGATTCCCTATTCACATCAATACTGGATACATAAACAATTTGTTTTTCTACTGTGCAACCTACCAACACACAACAACATCGCTACACTACATTGCTGGATATCCTCCTTTACTTCTACCCTTCCCCCACCTTTCCATCATGAACGATATCACCCACCTTCATGATCCTACCACCGTTTTTCGCCATTCCTGTGGAACTGCCTCGCTGTGGACATGTTCAACCTCCACTGTCCTGCCTCCGATCTTTTCCTGTCCCTTCCTCCCTACGCTGCCTTCCTCTGCTGTCTTAAGAGCGTTACGCCCCAATGCCTCTTTATTCTTTTCGGTATGTTATCATTGGCATCTCCTTTTTATTACCTTTTTGTTTTTCATATTTTAACTTCATCTAAGATGTGTGCTTTGGTTTGTATATGTGACGTGGAGTTTTAAAGAATTTTTGGGCTCCTTCATCTTTTGCAAATGTCTAAATTGTTAAATATTGTGGCCATAACTGTTGTGTAGTTTAGACTGATCTTAGCCACATGATTCTACAGTCAATTTGAGAGGCAATTTTGCTTATTTTAAATGCCATACCCTCTCAATAAGCCATATTTAATACTGCATTTAATGATCTTTAGGAAGTTGAATGTTCGATTCCCTGTTTAATGTGCAAGGCTAATGCGCACATTTTCTGCAGTCTTAAACATAATATTAAACCGATCAAGATTACTTGGAGTAAATCTTTCCAAAAGCGACATACTGTTGTGAATTATACATTCATAAATTTAGAAAGCCAGGTCCAGTAGTGATGGATCGCAATAGAAATTTAGTCTGTTTGCACTAATAATGCATGCCTTTCTTGGCTATACAATTACTTCATTATTATAAATATTTCATTGAAACAACATTGAGTGTTTGGTTGAGGAAATGGTAATCAATTGTCCTGTCATACAATAGTCATGTCCTTATGTAGCTACTGCTATCTTTTGTTAGGTGTGTATGGTGATGTCATGAGAGTGAAGATCTTGTTCAACAAGAAGGAAAATGCATTGGTGCAGATGTCTGATGGAACCCAAGCTCAGCTAGGTATTTATAAAGGTCTTTAACTTTTTAACAACTTTCTTAAGAAGCAACGCCAACCTCTCTTGCCCTTTTTAGCCATGAGCCACTTGAACGGGCAGAAACTGTATGGTAAGGCTTTGCGGGCCACTCTTTCCAAACACACCACGGTACAGTTGCCACGTGAAGGCCATGAGGATCAGGGGCTCACCAAGGATTACAGCAACTCTCCTCTTCACCGCTTCAAAAAGCCAGGTTCCAAGAACTACTCCAACATCTTCCCTCCTTCCTCTACTCTCCATCTCTCCAACATCCCGTGAGTCCACCAAACTAATACCTGTTAGTAACAGCTGTTTGGCTTCTTTAGCACTGCTTTATTCAATTTCAAGTTTTCTTCTTAGTCCTGCTGTCACTGAGGATGATCTCAGAGGATTGTTTCTAAGTTCAGGAGCTGTGGTTAAGGCCTTCAAGTTTTTCCAGTAAGACATTTAACAGATTTGATTTCTACAGATTGTCATGATATTTCCTGGAAGTTTTAAAACATTGTGTTAATCCTTTCAGGAAAGATCGTAAAATGGCTCTTATCCAATTGGGCTCTGTGGAGGAAGCAATTGAGTCTCTGATCAAATTTCATAATCATGACCTGGGAGAGAACCATCACCTCAGAGTGTCCTTCTCCAAGTCCACCATCTGATGGAGGCTGTTTTGTTTTAAAGAGGTTGAAAGGACTGTCACTTTAGACCAAACTGTAAGCCTTCCACAATTTATATCACTGTGGACCAATGTGTTCCACAACACACACTTGATCATTCCTTTAATTATATCTATATTCACACATGTATGTCTATTTTGTAATTCCACTTTAAACCAGTAGACGAGGAACTCTTCAACCCAACGTGACTTGGGTTTTAATAGTACGTTTTCTCAGACGGTTTGTTTCATGACTTCGTTCATTGTTGTCACACATCGGTTTTGGATCATAGATGCTGCATAGTTTACACTTGTGCCTCTGCGGAAAGCCGCACCCCTTCAGGTTGCACATGCAAAAGCCTTGTTTCGTTTGTTGAACCTGTAATTAACCTTTTCGAACTTATTCCCTATTTGCCTTTACAAAAAAAGCAAGTGTGCCTTACATGGTGCTTAAAGTTAATCTTAATGGCCTTCATGATATTTTGATATTTTTGGCTTCTTTACAGGAACCATTAACCTCAAACCTAAAAAAAACCCTACCTGCTCTTCCTAGGTGGTCCCCATTTAAATTTGACTTGTGAAAACAAGAATGTTTTCCTGCGAAATGTTTTCTGGTAACTTACTTTAGTTTATTAACAGGCTTTGGTTTTGTACCTGACTGTCACAGCTTATTTTGCATATAGTTATTCTAAATGTGGACCTTTTCCTTATGTACCGTATGTAAGATATCATCTATAGTTTCATTCCTTTTTTTTTATTGTAGTCACACGCATACTTCTATACTGTCATCTATTTGGGCTTTAACCCACTGTGGTCTCTGCCTAGACTGTTATATTGTCAGTTTAGTTGGGGGAAACGCTTTATAATTTCCCCATTTTACCCCATTGGCTTGCTGCTTATGGGTTTTGTCAGTTATGAAACCGCTTGGAACCAAACCAGAGTTCACTGATTTTTACATAATTTGATTACTCTGTGCGTGGTAAAATAAGTTCAATTAGTTTTTCTGTTATCTAGCTCACATGTTTTAATGAACATGTAAATTTCGACCTTCAAAAACACTTTTTTTTTTGAGGAGGTCTCTTTTTGTCACTTGAAAATTTAACATTACAGAGTCTTAAGTTCCTATGTGACGTTTGTGTGAACCGAGACACCTGTGACGAGTTCGGATTGTTTTTGGCACTTCTGTGTTTGTGGGGGGGTGGCATTAAGGCCACGGTCTTTTCAAAACATCCAATTCATGTTTGTGGCAGAAGTCCTAATGCTCAGACATTCCCTTTTACCTTTGAGCTTGTACTCGTAAGCTTTCCATTTTAGTGTTTTTTTTTTTTTTTGGCCTTTGCAATTAATATTTGCTTGGGTTTTTTTTTTCTTCCTGAAGAGTAGCATGATGGACCAAAGCATTTTCCATGCACTGCAAGACAGTTTTTGATATTTCTTATTGAAGTGTATCTTACTGTGCAGCAATATTCTGTTTCATTGACTGCTTTGATTTCAGTGAGCAGAGGCAAAAAGTTTAGAGGCCTTATCTTTATATTATTGCCTTTGTTTACGAGACCTTAAAAGAAAAAAGTACACAAGACATTGCCTAAAGCATGGATCAAAACATTATTTCTGTTGTCAGAACAGAACCAAACTAAAGTCTTAAAGTAGCGATAGAGCTCCTTTCTATTGCGTTTATATAGATACTACTTTCTATTGCATATGTAGTTATACTTGTTTTTTCCCACTACGGATGTAATGTTGAGAAACAGAATGGGTGAGGGCTACTGTATATATATATATTTTTTGTTTTGTACCAGTATATGAAAATCAGCATCATTTCTGTGTCAAACATGTATATTTTGATAAGATAATAGCAGACATTCAGCTCATTGTAGAGCCTTCCTTTTTTATTACACAATATTAAAGAGATTCCAACACGTGTCTGAACATGTAATTGCCCTCTTGAAAGCATAACCTTCTTTTGATAGAGATGCTCATACTTTTCTGTCTTCAATAAATCTTTCTGTTTCTTGCTTTCATCTTTGTCTTTTTTAATTTCTGAAATTATTAAACATCTTGATCTTTTCACGTTCTACATCTGTTTGCTCTGTCAGTCATGTGGTTAACAATCTCTCTTTTCTATCTTCCTGCATTTGGGAGACCTCTAATGACTCACTGGTTTCACTAACTTGTTTCCTACCATCTGTTTGCTGTTGGAGGATATAGAATGAGAAATCACTTGAGTGTATGAATTCACTTTAATTTTGATGGGAAGCTATTGAATACTTGGAGTTGCTTCAAGTGGCTCACTTAAAATATATATTTTTTATGATTGTGATGTTCAAAATGAGTTTGTGTGTAGAATAGCTGGAGATACAATATGCCGTCTAGACTGAAATATGGCAATTCCCCCTGTATAGATAGACCTTTTTTAGAGTAGCGCCATGACGGTTATGAAAGCAAGGCTGTGAGGGATGGATATAACGTGCTTGTGCTTTCAATGTCATCCATTTTTTGGAAAGGTATCTTTGCAGGGTTTCAACAGAACAATCCAAAAACATTAAATAACAGTGCAACCCACTGAAAGCTGGCACTGCTGTGAATAAGCTCTATTACTGCTTTGCTAATTCAGTATCAATAGTAAATGTTTCTTGGAATGTCTCTTTTTACAATATTTAATGATTTTGCATATTTGGATGCATTAAGAGTCATATGCCAATGTACTTTTAAAGTTAAGTTTCTAGAGAACCCAATACCAAGGTCTGTATTTTATGTATTATCTGCAGCCTACAGTATGTGAAAAAGTCCTGACTTAATGTTATATTCTGCTTCTCGTACAGCAGGTGGCACACTAGTGTAAGATTTAAAAGTGGGTCATTCCTACATTTTGGTGCCGTTTATACATTGATACTTGTGGATAATATGTGGGGGGTTGTAAAGAAACATGGAATGTTTTAAGTTGTATAGGCTCAGAACAATAATTTATTAAAGGTGCAATGTGTAAAAATTGAGTATCTATTAACAGAAATGCAATATGACATCCTTAACTATCTTTTCAGTGGTGTATAAAGAGCTTAATAAACCGTATTGATTTTATTACTTTAGAATGAGACATTTATATCAGAATGTCTAATATGGGGAGAACTCCCCCTCACATTGGTTCCATATGAGGGCGCTCACATGACTAGTACAGAATGAATGGAGGTCTATGGAGCTATACCCCTAAAAATCCACTTTCCTCAGGATATATTTTTTTGTCTAGTAATTTGAATGTGTTATTCGAAAAGAGATGCAAAGAAATTACACGTTATTGGGTGTTCGATTATTTATTTATTTATTTAAGAGTCACTCATTTGCTTTAAAAACTCTTCAAATGTTTGACGTCATACACATCGTACGACCAGAGACCTGCTTAATGGCAATCCTTCAGTCACCTAGGTGCTTTCGCGCATAGACAGATGAGAAAAGCAGCGAAATTTAAAAATACTATTGTTATTGTGTCACAAAATTTAGTTTTAATAGTTTTTCAGTCAACAATGTTGTTGTTTAAAGCTCAAATCTCTGGTTTATTTATAAAGATATCGCCTATTTAGTGTTCGGAGTCGTAAGATCCAGTCTTTCACCAGGCCCTCACCGCCTGGAACAGCCTTACCTCGGCTTGTGCTTCTGACGTTTGGCGCTGATGTCTCTTGTCTAGTGGTTAAATATGAGATGTTTTGTCTTGTGATAAATGATCCATCAGTAAATGCTTTTTTTCCACAATAAGAAAACTATTGCAGGAATTTGCATGTATTTCTTATGTCTGTTTTTGCGCTCTGCACTTTCTTTTCTCTCAAGGCATTGACAACACAGCTGACACGGGTAAGTAAATGTGAGATTTCAGTCCGCTTAACATTGGTCCCGCTTCAGATGCCACAATGCCATCAAGCAGTATCTCTGGTCGTAACCAGTCCTTCACTGACCAATCAGCATCCATTAGCAGAATGATAGCGTGTTATAGGCAACAACAACTCAACCTGTAAGAAATCGAAAGGACATAAGTACATGCTCATGTTGAACTTGCAAAAACTACAATCAAATCTGAAATTTCGTAATGGCAATTGGGTGAAAGAGACAAATATAGCCTTGCCCCATAGACTCCCATTCATTTTCCTCTCGGTCGATCGCCCCCAGTGGAACAACCAAAATTCGGTACATAACCGTGGACTCCAGCTTCTATGAAGCTCAACATATTGTTACATAATTTTTCTATAGCCGACAGCGCTACAGAGCGTGTTTAGTCACTACCTTGAAAGGGAAGCAGCAGAATGCTAGTAAGCCATAAACACTAGAGTAGTGACTTTTCCCTTGTCGGTGGGGTAAAATATGAAGTTGAATTGTTTCATGTAACTTAGTTCTTCTCCCTCTCTGTGTTATGGCTTTGTTATGTGGGGAAAAATGTTCTGGTTACGGTCGTGAGACAGCTGATTAGCCTGATCATTGACCGTAAAACAGTATGTTGAATCACCAACCCGTCGACAAGTGGATCTTGGAAGCATTTTAAGCCGATTGCGAAGAGATTTCAAAATCAGAGAAAAAAAGACAGTAGTAAAGGGTGTCTAGGGGATGCAGAGGGGGTTGCGCTGTTATGATGCGTTCACCGCGAGTGATTTCAATGTTAAGTCAATGCAAAGACATGTAGTTCTTCTCCTTCGTTGTATTGTGGGTTTGCCAATAGCTTCTTCGAAAGGGAGGAGTGAGCAGTGCAGTGTTGCCAACTCTTTTCAAACAGACTTATCTCATGAAGTAGCGTGTGTGACACGCCAATTCGTATTTGCATTTTTGGCGTGCTATCAAGACGCATAATTGCTTTTCAGCGTGTTTATGTACGCCGTTGACTATAATAAAATAAAATATAGGACTTACCTCAACCCCGTCCCTAAACCTAACTGTCACTGGTTAATGGCATTTATGACTGGACATTTGACGTGCGTGTTCTGACACGCGGAATGACGCGGACGTTAATGGCGTAGACATACACGTGGATAGCTCAAAATGCATAGAAATAATACGCCACTTGACTCGAAAGTGGCGTGTATGTTTATGCAAAAGTCATGATATCATGTTGTTTCAAAGGAGAGTAGCTGAGTCCTTCCCTAAAAGTTGCTAAATGCCGCTGGATGACGTCATCGCAACGTAGTTGTCATCGCGGCAACAGCTTGGCTGGATGTCGCTAAGAAAATACACACTCCACCTTTAAGTTTAACCCAGCTATTTAATACATTACATTTTGGTGGGTTGTGGCAGTTAAAAAAGTTCAGCCAACATGTAATTGAGGTTACATGATTAGACAAGGGTTGTGTTCTGATAAAATAGTCTCACTTTCGCATCTTTTTTTCATACAGCTTTTTAATTTCTTTCTCTACAAATCTTTTTTTCTCTCTCCCATCTCCTTTTCGTTTTCTGAAAGTATTGCCTCCTCTCCTTGGAGTCAGAAACCCCGGTATGCATCTGCTGCGCATCCCTGCAATCAAGAAGATATACATAAAATATGCTAATGTATTTCATATCTGAATAAATAAATTCAGATGTCCATCCCGTTAGCATCATTGAGGCATCAGGATTATAAAAAGTCTAGGCATTGAGTAGGTAAAATTAGCCACGTCATGGCTTGCAAACAATGTAACTAACATTTGGTTATAGCCTACCATTTACAATTTAAAAAAAACCTTAACTGGGAACTGAAAAGGCACAGAATCATAGGAGTTTTGAAATGTTTATAGAATTGAGAGGCAATAGCCAAACCATTTTTCATGGCTCAGAGGATTGCTCTATTGGATCAGGTGAAGCAGTTCCTAAATATGAGGCAATGGTGAGTGAGACAGTTTTCTAAGTCCTCCTGTTACTGTAACAGACTCTGTTTTTCAGATATTTCAATATTTTGGTTCGCTGGCTATTTGCTGCTTGAAATTTCAGTAAATTAGTAAGGAATGAGCAAAGGACGCACAGTTTATTGAATCTTTTGAAGGCATGATAAAATAAATGGGCTACAGCCATAGTTATCGCTGTAAGTAATTTCAAGGGCACTGAAAAGAGATAAAAATTAAAAGGTACAACATTAACTGATATTTTTTTTTTTTTGAAGAAGAAGAATGTGTTAACAATTGTATGTCTATATAAATGTATATACATTCCAAAGTTTTGTTAGTAAGTTTTAAATCAAGCAACTTTAAACAAAATCTAAATGAATACTGTTTTGGGCCATAATGACTATTACTGAAAAAAGACTTTTTGAAGAAAAATGACCCTAAAATGCTTAAGCCAACGACTCGAAGATGCATATGTTTGGGATGAATATAGTATCAAAATGATCAACAAGCGGAAGCACAAATATCAATGAACTTGATTAATTTTACAGAAGTGTTTTACTATCCACAACCAAATGTTTTCTTTTGTATTAGTGTATCATAATTTTTGCATGCAACAAAGAAGATGTGCATTTGTGGATCAGGTGACGCGCATGCATTCATTGACATCTTTTCTGTGTCAATCTCTTTTGATTCATTTGGATTTAGAGACTTTTTTTCGAGGTTTTTAAGGATTCCACACAAACAACTAGAAATGAATAGGCATGGTAGTTATTAATGTGTGCACAGCTAGTGCTACACATCTAAATTCACAAATGTGCGTCACATTTAAACTAATACAATACAACTTGTGTGTGCACAATCCAGAATTGCATGAATGTGCAGCATTTTGTACAAAGACACAAAATTGTTAACACAAAACCTCGATTTTGTATTAATGTAGCTCAGAATTTACGTGTGTAACAAGATGTGCAATTGTGGATGAGGTGACACAGACACACACACATCAGTTGTATTGAATAAAAAGCTTTCAAAATCCTTTTTTATTTTTATTTTTTTATTTAAAAATGATTTAGTTATTTAATTGTTACATATCACCCCGGTGGATCTCATAATATTACATCTCACCCCAGGGTGTGTTACAACTAACCCCATGGGGTGAATTGTAACATTTCACTCCTCGTGTTTGAAACTAAACCATGCATTTTCTATTTGTGTTGCAAAGATAATAGTTATGCCATTTGATGGCAGACACTTGTAACTAGTGTGAATCACATTTTGAACAAAAAGTACTCCGAGATTTAGACAGAAAGGTCAAATAAAAATTACAACCATCCTCGGTCTCCCCTAGTTGTTTGTGTGTGGGTTAAAAAAGTCTCAAAATCCAAATGAATCAAATGAGATTGACTCAGAAAAGACGTCAATGAATGCACGCGCGTCACCCGATCCACACATGCACATCTTCTTTGTTGCATGCGCAAATTATGATGCACTAATACAAAGGAAAACATTTGCATTCACAAAAAAATGTCTCTATTTGCATTGCAACATATTTATTCAATTTTGAATTTAGTAAAACGTTTCTGCAACATTAAGTTCATTGATATTTGTGCTTGCACGTCTTAATAATTTTGATATTGGGCTATATTCATCCCATATAGCCAACATGAGCGATCTTGAGATTACTAAACGGCAGAGGTGAGTTTGAAGAGAGCTCGTCCAGGCCCCGCCCCCTCCTGAAGGTAACCGCTGATGAGAACTGTCGTACACGAATCAGATTGAGGATGATGAACTGAATTATGAGGAAGTGCTTGAGTCAGATGCGTTAGAAAGCTTGCGCGATTTAGTTGCTCTAAGCTAAACGTAGGCCTATTCCAGATCCGAAAAGCTAATCCAAAGTGTGAGCGCACAGGCGGAGATGTTTAAACCAGAATGGGGCAAAATTGCCTTTGTTCCTCCAGGACAGAGAGGACTCGTGCAAACGGCTTGAAATGTGCATAGGATCTCTGCTTTTCAACTGGAGTGAGCTAGAAACAACACGATTCCGCCAACAACTAACAGATAACTTGTGCGAATAAGATGAAGCATTGAAGAAACGCTGAACGGAAAGGCGTTACAGACGGGGATGTGTTTCTTGTGTGCTTCTCGAGCAGACCACATGGGGTAGAGATATCTGGAAGTTGCTGCGCTGCAAACGGGGAGCATCACTGTAGGAGGCTCGAGACGCGCATTACACTGTCCCGCATTCAGATGATGGACGGATTTCTGACAGAGGGATAGAACAATGACCGTGGACCACATTGGAGCCCCCTTGCAGCATAAGAACCTACTGTAATGGATTTGCCCCTGAAAAACATCAACTCTGTGCCGATTAAGAAGTAAGCTACAGAAAGTGATGCTGCTCGTTCCGTATGAAGGAATGAAAATCGCTCTGGATTACAAGCCAAGTTATGATGTTCAAAACTGCGTGTATGCATTCACTCAAGCAAGCGGCTATTTGAAAATTTGTCTGTGAAATAAGCGATCGAGAATCTTCGTTTGGAGGTGAAGACTATACCAAGTCAAATGGAGTTGCCACTGGTGGTTTTTACGGTAGTGTGTTGGGTCTCCGTATGGTCGGACGACAGGATCATCTCAGACAGACATGCGGTATACTGGAACAGTTCAAACTCCAGGTGAGAGTGCATGTAACGTTACGCTATGGCAAGCTCGGTTAATATTTAGTCCTACAGTACCATTTCCTTTTTCATTACGTGTTAGGAGTTAGTACTGACTAAATTGCTGAATTCTTTAACATTTAATTCAAATATGTTTTATACCTAGTCCTTTCCGATTATTCCAGTTGTTACTGATACTGGTTTTACTTTTACTAGTAGAGTAAAACATGACTAGTAACATTTTCTCACTAGCTATAATTTGCATTTTGATTTTTCATGGATAGGCTATATTTAAGTAATCAGTGTCTAACCAACCATGAGAATAAGCTAACTAGTAGCTTATTAATAACTAAACTAGTAAAACTGAAAGGCCAGCAATAATTGGAATACTCACTCACTAGTTAACTTTGAGCAGTTGATTTTATCCTATTCAAGGACATGCCTTGCAATTTATTAGTAGGCTATTACTGTTAGGCTTTGACCACTAGGATCTAATTATTAAGCACTAGCAACTAATTGATTAGGTTCTTTGAGTCACAAATAAATTAATCGCCGGTCGCTAATTCGGTACAACTTAGTTTTAAGGAATAAATGTTAAAATGGCTTGCCATACTCTGTTTAAACCCTAGGTCATAAATCATTACTGCTATAAGGCACATATGATGGAGATGGGCTTTTTATGTGTTTAAAAAAGGATTAATGTTATGAATTACAAGGTGTAAGTAACATTTGTGTGATGTGGACTGTAGAATATGCCTCATCCACAAAATATTTGTGACTAAGTATGAGTTTAACACTTCTAATCCTCTTAGAAATGTACAGTACTCAGGGTTGAAGAAAATAGCAAGTAGGGATCATATAATTGCCAGGATTTGTTCACCACTGCTGATGCTGTCAGGGCCCCTGTATCATTTACAAAATTAAGCAGCAAAACTTCTTAAATGTATATGATGTTTCTCAAAAGATTTTGCTTGAGCTGAATCTTAAAAAAAACGCACATTATCATGATGTGGGCTATTTTAGTCAATCAAGAGAGCAGATGCAACCCCTGATGCTTTCATGGGTTGACAGGTTTTAAAATCATAAGTTCCATGTGAAGTTCCTTGACATTGCTCATTCCTCCTTATTTGAAGGGTATCTGTGAGCAGGGTTCTCTTGCTGGCTTGGAAGGTTTGCTCAGGGGATGTCAGCCTAATGGCTTTTGACATGCAGCTCCTCAGGTAGAGCTTGGCTAGATAAATAAACACGGCGAAGGTGCTCTCACGGCTGAATTAACAAAGTTAAGAGTGGCTGTCTTGCAGTACATCAGTAGTCTGCCGAGGTTTAAAATATTAAAGAGGCTCAGTGGAAGATTTCTTCTCGAGCTGGGAGCATGCTCTTCCACCTCAATGAAATGTAGGGCTGAATTAGAATTTTTTTTTTTGCGCTAAAAAAGCTACCCTGATGCGTTTAATCTTCATTGATCTTTATTTAGCTGGATACTTTACCTTTTTTCACACTGTAGCCGATAAACGTGCAGCGTAAGAGTCTAAAATCCATTTCCCCTGTTTATGAAATAGCTTGAATCGGTAGGCTTTGCTTACATTACGCTCTTAAAAATAAAGGTTCCAAAAGGTTGGGGTTTTTTTTTGCATCATGGCTTAGAAGAACTATGTTTGGCTCCTCAAAAACCTTTTACTGAACAGTTCTTAATAGACCTTTTTTTTTCCAGTGTTAAGGATTAAAAACTTTTTTCACTTTAAAGAGCATTGTGTGGAATGGAAAGTTTCCATGGATGTGAAAGGTTATTCATTGCTGCCATTAAAAGCTTTTACTATTTTTATATGCTAGAGTAGTTTTCAGAACTGAAAGAAAAACACTGTTGGTGCTCACAAAGAACATATATTTCTTTTATTTTCCAGCTATTCTATCAAAAAGAGTCGCATTTGCGCCCCTCCAAGGGATTGTACGAGAACCTATCCAAAAGAGAAAATCTTAGGGGTCAGCTTTACTTTTCAGCCCATCCTGACCTCCCTTCTAGTCCTCTTGCAGTATTGTAGTCACAATCGAGGTGAGCCTTTTGCAGGGCAATTCACCTTGAGCATTAAAAGCTTGCCATGAATCATATTTTCTCTCTCTTAAGCTCCCTGTCAGGGGTTTTCTATTGAAGCCCACACTGAAAAGAAGATGGACATCCCCTCAATGCCAATATGCTTGTCCTCTTGGGGGTCCAGATGAAAAAAATAGAAGATGCCCAGCTCTGTAACCCAAGAGGATAGACTAATCTAATCCTGTGGTTTATCCTTCAAAAGGCCCTCTCTTCTTGAAAGCTTTGAGGTTCTTAACAGAAGTCCCGGCTCATAGCCCCTCGCTCAAGTTGTGCTGCGGTTGGCTGGGGACAGCTCAGTGCTGGATGTTGTCTCTGCCCTCGGAAAGGAAAGAAGAAGAAGAAGGAAAAAAAAACAAGTGGAGCTGAGGAATCCAGTGCTCACAGTGATTCATAGATGGCTGCTGTCATTATTCCCTTGACAGCTCACACTGCTTTTTTCTGAGACACTCTGCGGCTGCCTTTTGGGGCCTGCGGTAGTGCTTCTTTCGGTTGGAAGTCCTGGCACAGCAAAGCAACCAAGGGTTATTTGCATACAGGTTCATCTCTAAATTGTTACCATTATGGAAACAATGAATACGTGAAAAGGTCTTGATGGAAGCCACAAATAGCCCTAGCTCTGAGAAAGGCTATGAATATCTTAAAGTAAATTGCCTGTCCGACATACAATGCGTAGAAAAGTCCAGTTTGCAAGTCTTTATATCGGCTTATTGCTATTCGTGATCGAATTTAATTAAACACAACCTCTCCTCTCGTCTGATTGTTTGCTATTAGATGGAGTTACACAACCATGTCTAATGATTTTGACGATCCACAGCTGTGTTGTTGATGATGATGTAACTGCTTTGAAATACCCATCTTTGAGCTGTCTTTTCAACGGGGAGAATCTCAAGCACCCCGGCTCCGATTTATACGCTATACCATTCAGTCGTTTACATTTGCTCTGTCGTTTTTGGGTGGAATTTAAATTTTTAAAATGACACTTATTTATCTCTTCATGCTCATTTGCCTTACGCTGTGATAGCACTCGGATACTCGAGAGCGTGTCAAATTTCCTCTTGTCAGGCAAAGCAGGTAGAAGCTCAAGTAGCCGTTTGAACAGTAAAGAGGTCTGATGCTCGTGTTGTGATTTGTCATTCCTGTCTATCCCAGGTTTACAACCTTTGTGGCTAAAATGTATTTTCAAGATGCTTTCACCATATGAATTATCCTTTAAAACAGCACTATCCTGTCAGGAAACGGGTTTCTTTTAAAAACAGGAATGGTGGTTAAGTTTTATTTTTTCGCTCTGTTTGAACGTCTCTTACTGATTTTACTGCACTCAAAGGGGCTTCACCAGTGACGCATCGTCATATGGGAATATGTCTTGAAATATGTAGCTTCACCAGTTAAAGATTCATCCCCTTTGGTTTTATCATTTGGTTGCAGCGCGTCAGAGTGCGCCATTCTGTTTTTAGCTTTAGCCCTGATTTTCAACATTAGATGTGGTAAATATTTATCTTTGCTTGGTAAAAGTGTTTTAGTGCTTAAGTTTTCAAGCCCTATTACACCCTAATTACATCTCAGTATCTGATGTGTATTAATGTAGTTTCATGGTTTTCCCAAGGCTTAAAAACATTTCAGCATTTAGAGCAACTGTGTATGTTTATCTAAGCAAAACAGAATAAAACATGTTCTTTGAGATAGACATGGTCAAAATCATACTATTACATAAAAGTGATGCTTTTAAACGTTTAAAAATAGCACAAGGTAGCGCTTTAACCCTGGGGCTACAGTAAGACCTGTGGCAAACCACTATATTAATGCATGTTTTTCCACTTTCCACAAGCAATCTGGGGGGAAAAAAGACTGTCCCTTTTCCAGTAAAGTTTCATAAATCTTTCTCTTTAAATACATAGCAATGCTTGTGGATGTTGCTTTTGCTGTATATCTTGCTTTCAATGCTTGCACAGTATGCCGTGTCTGTCTTGGGAATACAACTCAAGGAATTTTTCAAGCTGTCAGAGCACTTTCGGCACTGTGGAACAGAAGCTCGGCATTGTTTTAGGGTGTGCAGTTTCAGACCTGACACATGCTTGTTCAGCAGTCATTGAATAGACCAACTGTACGTGAAATGTGAAAATCAGATTGTAGGATTCCTGTGCTGATGAAATAAGATTCCTTCTTTTGTGATTAATTTTTGTTAATTGTAACTTCTCTGCAGCTTTTACACATCAGAGCACAAAAGCTAAGAAGGCAATGTACACAACCAAAAGTTGCATTTACACAGTCTAGTGCTGCACATAGCAGGATGCATAAATGCGTTTACATACATAGGAATATTTAAGCAGATATTATAATATCATGAAATTTAATGTTTGTCAAATATTAAATTGTTAAAGCTGCAGTCCGTAGCTTTTTTTGGGTTAAAAAAGATCAAAAATACGTATTTGAGAAAATACACAATTAGCTAGTGATCAATGCTATCTGTTTGCCATATCTTGATTCAAAACAGTAAGCTTATAATAATAGTTTTAATTCCAGCGCAGTCTCATCCCAAGACGTCATAGAACTGACACTTTTGACCATAAATCAACATCTGCCGTTTTAGGGTACCCTAAACGTCGGTTAGATGACATTATCGAATCCTAACCCTACCCCAGACCTAAACCTACCC
>JAOTRC010000039.1:13982505-13995675 GCA_027497675.1 Cyprinella lutrensis
GACTAAAGGTTCATTAGAAAAGAAACAATAACAGATGATACAAAATACAATAGAACACAAAACACTCACAATTGCACGATAATACACTATATATAAATATGATCTCGCAACAATAACTGGATCAGATGCTCTCTTCCTGAGCAGAATGCAGAATGATAGCAGAATGATCAAAAATCTGATTAAATCATACTTTCCAAAATTGATAGAAAATATGACAACAAATGTCATTTCATCTGTAATACCACTTAGTTTTATATGATATCAATTAACAAAGTCACAATCACAAGACATCTTACCTTCTCTGGTCTCCCATTCAGGCCTCCTGATGGCAACTGTCTTTCACAGAGCCACCAGCCCAACAGATCTGCATTCACTTGATGAAGCTGCCCAGTGACGGACAAGAAACCTGTGCAGCAGTAAATCTGAAGGCAGGATGAGAAAACATGACTGAGAGACAGAGCATCACTTAAAAATACACTTAAAGGGCATAACAACCACAAATATCTCACCTGACCAGCATGAGACTCTGAACCAGGCCTACAACCAAACCCACCATCAAAGTTCATACAGGACAGCACAAACTCAACGGCCTTGTCCACGTTGATAGCATCCAACTTGCCCTACAGAGAAATGAGTCTTGTTATATGCATTTAAGATCTTCAAAGGTTGCAGTAAACACCATAAAAGGTAATTGAATATAATATTGAATGCAAAAGAATTCAGACCAGTAGTGCCAATGTCGCAACCGCACAAAAGGAAAACCGTGTATCTATTTCACCTGTTAAGGGGAAAAAAAGGCCTTTATGTAGTCATGTACCATTTAAATGTTGCTTATTTATCTAAAGACAAAAATATATATATATAAATGCACCCCATTTGTCCCCGGCGAATGAGCCGTCCTCCTGCTGCAGTCCTCTAACATAGTCCACCACTTTGTCCACATCAATGACATTAATGCAATCATACAAGGACAGAATCTAAAAAATAAATAAATAAATAAATTATTCCCCCTCCATGAATTTCCACTTCTTTGTAGTAATTATTGTACAGCCATTTATTAATCATTACAGTGGCCTTGTATGGAATATTGCAGAAAAAGAAAAAGTATGAGCCCTCATAATCTCTAATCAAAATAACTCCCTCTCCCTCTTGCAGCGAAATCTCTTCTATTCTCTGACGACATGTTTACTGGCGTGAGGGGAGGACAACCTGTCACTCACATGAGATCAACCAATAGCAAACCAATTACACAATCAATTCTCGATGGACAAAATCAATTCCCGCCCCACATTTTTTTTTTCTGGAAAGAAGTTTCCCTTGGATATGTTACACTATAGAAGACAATGGAAACTTCAGTTTCTTGGCGATTCCTGCTGACCTGTACAGCACTGAGGGTATAGAGGAGATGAGGGTCGTGGCCGATGCTGGCGCTGATGCCTCCACAGTCGTGCTGGCAGGACTTGATGAAGTCTATGATCTCCTCACGGTTCATTCGAGAGAGCTGACCCATCAGGTCCATTACTGTCAGACCCCAGTAGATGCCACTCATTCTCAAGTACTCTGACAGCGTGTACTCCTGCAAGAGCCAGAGAGAAATTCAAGGGAATTAACATCCAATTTAGTTAATTTACAGAAGGCAAACATTTTGTGTGTGTATTTCATAAGCCATCAACTTACATAATCATCCTTCTTGGAGCCATATGCTGCAATATAGTCTGCATGCTTGTCTAGGAGGAGAGTGTTTGGAGCATCAGGTTTAATGATCACGTCTTTAACCTGGGTTCCCTGAAAGAAAGAAAAAATTGTCACGTTCTGATAAATAGTTCAAAAACTGCAGTCTGGTACATTCCTTTTAGCTCAAACTGTAAACTGTGCTGAATGGACTGGGCGGATGACATGACATGCTGCAATCGTCTTTAAAAATGCGCTGTTTTCTTCACAATCGCTAGCCCTTTCTTTATGGGGGAAACATCATTTGATACACAATTAAATAACTATAAAAGCGAAGTAGTGTGTTTATATTACCATCCTGGCGGAGAAGTAAGAGAGAACTACAGACGTACTTCAGCAGTCACACACATTATACATCATCACGTTACTCGCCATTTCTACGGGTGCTCGTGAAGGACAAAAGACATTTGCTGGTGACGTTATGCGATTCTGCATTCGCATCTTCTGAACAGACGTTTGTATTTACTCATTGTCACAAAGTGGAGGAAGCAAGATAGGTTGGCCTTAACATTTTTTTCTCCAGATTATTGTCATACAACATATGTTGTTATGCTGAATTAGTTTTATGATCCGTTTTTATTGTTTATTTATTTTATAATGGGGTTGCAAAGCTGTTAGCAAAATTGTAGATGATTAAATACAACTTAAAATAGTAATTTATGGGATTCATACTTTTTTCTAATAAAAAGTCAGAAAAAAATGCAAAATGCAGTTAACATAACAATTTATTATTTTTATGCATTTTTTTCCTATAGCAAAACAAAATTCTTATCTACAAAATATATATATTGCAATAGTAAGTAATTTGATTTTTTACAAGTTTTTTTTTTTTTTTTTTACTTGTTTTCACAAAATAACTTCTTGAGTCACACTTTTTATCAAATTTTCATTATGGGGCAAATCATTAGGTCACACGAGAAATATAGAAACCAGCTAAATGTTAAGTTTTTAATTTTGTAATTAAAATGTAAATAATACAGTCTCTTCAACTAGCCACAAACATTTGAGCATGAAAAGACACGCCTTTTTAAAGCATTTTTATTTTTAGGACGTAATCAGTTACAAAAAATTCAGACAAAGCTCTATAACCATGTTACTTTGTTCAGCTTAACATTGTTAGGAAGAAATATTTGATGTCAACCTCTGCAAAGCAGTTCAACATTTGATCAACTTAGTTGTTTAACACTACAAACACAAAGACGGCAAGGCATGCTGATATGACATAAGGCAAAGTGAGTTCTGTGTAGGCAATTTACAATCCATTAGATACAATCCTGAGATCTATTGATCAAATACATCATCATGTACAAACGATGCTAAACCAAACGATTAACTCGTGGCATGGAAGTCCTGGCATGGAAGTTAACATGTTCACTGTTTGAATCTCCCAAGATGTTCTCTTGAGATGATGAGCCTTTGAATTTGAGCAGTCCCTTCATAAATCTGTGGATTCAGACAATGAGCCATTAATCAAATTTTAGCATCTTCAGAAATTAACAAATTAATAAAGGTCTACAATCCTTACCTGGTAAATCTTAGCATCTCTCATCAGCTTCTCCACAGGATATTCAGAATTGAAACCATTCCCACCAAAGATCTGGACGGCGTCAGTGGCACACTGGTTTGCAATATCTCCAGCAAAAGCCTTGGCAATCGAAGCATAGTAAGTGTTCCTGCGGCCCTCATCCACTTCCCAAGCTGCTCTCTGATAGGCCATCCTGGCAAGCTCCACTTTCATGGCCATCTCAGCCAGAAGGAATGACACTGCCTGGTGCTGGGGTCAGAAAACAGAAGCAGTTTCTTCATACCGAAGAATTAAGTAGATTTATTTTACAATTTACTGTATTAACTTCATAGTGTCAGTTGAGGTTGTCAAACATATTCCTACCTCAGCAATAAATTTGCCAAAAGTCTTTCTTTCCAAAGCGTACTTTGTGGCCTCTTCCAGTGCTCTCTGTGCAAGTCCCACTGCACCAGCAGCCACCTGAAAAGCATCAAGATGTGGTTAACATGGCATTATGAATAAGCAAACTGCAATTTGTTAGAAGTACAATAATAACTGCAAAAGGACACTAACTGGTGGTCTGGTCTTGTCAAAGGCACCCATGGCAATCTTGAAGCCAGCTCCTTCTCCAATCAAAACATTCTCCTTTGGGATTCTTACATCCTCAAATGTGATGCCCCTGGTGTCTGAGCATCTCTGGCCCATGTTCAGTTCCTGTTAAACAGGAGAATGTAGACATAAGCAAATAGTGCAAAATCTCAAAGTGGTATTAATAGTGTATCGTCTGAGTGCATCAGACTGCGGTTGTGAGCAGCACTTACCTTTCTGCCAGGCTGGAGTCCTGGGGTGTCAGCTTCAACAATAAAGCCTGTGAAAGCCTTGCTAGCAGGACATTTAGGATCGGAATCTGTGCGGGCCAGCAGGAAGTACCTTTAAATGCAAAAAAAAAAAGTTTATAATTGACTCAAAAATAGTTATGAATCTAAAGCAGTTCACCTACCAGTTCGCATGTCCTCCATTGGTGATCCACATTTTCTGACCATTGACCACATACTCGTCTCCTTTCTTCACAGCCCGGGTCTTTATCGCAGCCACATCAGAGCCTGCTCCCGGCTCGGTCACACAGTATGCCTGTCAACATGATCGCATGCAAAAGCGTGTACTTACTATTGCCATGGGAAAGCTTCATAAATATTGATGATTAGAAAAATTATGATAAACTTACACACATTAGAGGTTCTTCTGTCATTCTGCCCAAATATTTCTTCTTCTGGGCATCATTACCAGCAATAATAACTGGCATTTGCTGCATGGGAAATATTACCATTTATATAATTATTAAATTAATCAAATCACACTCAAAAATAAGGTCCTATTTTACTTACTCCCAGAGAGTTTGCCTCAATGGCTGTCTGTACACCAGTGCAACCAAAGGCCAGCTCCTCTGTGATGAGACAGGCTTCAAATATGCCCAGACCCATTCCACCTGGAATATATTGCAATATCCAGCATGGTCAGAATTTAAAGAATAGTTGTCCCCACTTTTATATAAAAAAGGAGGCCTGAGGCTGCCAAGCTCTAAAATGACATAAAAAGCACCATAAAAGCAAGGGTAGATGTCATGGACCCCCAAATATTATCATCCTCAAGCAAGGGACACCCAACCTAAGATTTAAAAGGCATCTTTATAGTTTCTTGGATACTTAATTTGTACTATGAATAATACTATTTAATAATGTAAAAATATCAGGAAAATGTTTTGTTTCTATTAAGTTACATTATTAAAAATCTACTCATGGTACTTTAATGTGCATTGATTTATTCAATCAATTACTTATTTTAAATTTCCAGGGACCCCCTAGCATCCCCAGATACCACTTTGAAAACCCCTGCCATAAAAGTAATATAATAGGGTTCCATTTGACTTTCTGGATGCATTTCAGCTAATTTGATCTTAAATGCCAGGATGTTCTTTACACAAAGCATTCGTGCAGCTTTAGACATATGGACCACTTTATGATACTTTTATGGTATAACTGCATGAAAAAAAAAGAAAAAAAACTTTTGTTGTTGTTTAGGTTTAGAATGACATGAAGGCAAGTAAATGATAACAGAATGATATTTTTGGGCATCAGCCTATAGGTCACTCAATAATGCTAGGACCTTAAAGTACCTACCACAGTCCTCAGGAATATGTCCATTCATTAGACCCAGCTCCCATGCTCTCTTAATGAGAGGAAATGGATACTGCCAGGAGGAAATCACTGATTACAATTTTTGCAAATCAAAATATGAATTAAGGTGGAAAGGTAGATTTAAATAACTTACTTCGCCACTTCTATCATATGATGGGGCAGCTGGGACAATCTCCTCTCGTGCAAACTTTCTTGCCAACTCCTGGAACTCTTTCTGCTGGTCAGTTAATTCTGTTAAATTTGAGGAATAGTGTTGAGATGGTGTAATGGTGGCTTGAAATTTGTGAAAACACAGTGAGCAGAAAGTTCATTATGATCTTACATACCAAAGCAGAAGCCGCCATTCAAGCTGGCAGTCGCTGCTTTGGCACTAGCTTGAGGGCCAGAACTCTGAAACCTGAGTCCAGCCCGAACACCTGCCCTCAAAACCTGTTGGACAATAATTAAATACAGGACATGACAAATGTCTGCACTGACCTGACAATTTTAAAGTTATATCACGGTAAAATTACGTCATACAAATAATCCACAATTTAACCTATACAATAGAATTGCATTTTAATCACTGTCACCTTAATTTACTAAAATCGAATTTAAAAATTATATAATTCTAATATAGATTGAGTTTGGCAAAAGTATAATACTGTATATTTGCTTTAACGTTAAAGTATGCCAGGCACTTTCATTATAGTCAGGAATCAGGATTACAAAAATCCAAGGGAAACTACGAGTAGGAGAAGAGTAAAAAAAATCACAACATTAATTAATAGACTTATCACATTTGTGAAAACTTCATGAACCCAGATGTAATGATATTATCTCTTAACTGCGTAGTTAAGTAAGCTGTTCGTCGAATTCAGCTTACCTATCAGCCTAGCGTTAGGCTAGCTAGCTCTCAAATTCACCAGATAATTAGACTTGAAACGAATAAAATGGCATTTACGTGCAAAATAGTTACACAACTGTTCCTAAATATGTCAAGAGAAATACGTATATACCTTGTTAAAAAGCATCACTATTTCTCAGCAGCAGTAGCTCAGATCCTTCAATGCCCTTACAATGTCCACCAAACAAAAATCATGAAGTGCCAACCAATCAACGAACTGTCTTTTATCACGTGATTAAGCACCGTCCCTCCAGTGACTTTTGCCCTACTTTTGTTATAAAACCTCAAAGATGATAAAAATATTTGATTTTTTTAGGAAGATTTTTTTTAATCCTTAAGACCATTAGTCAAACAGGGGAAAATCGTGTCCTCAATAATGGTATTAATATTATGTTAAAGAAATAACCTTCAACCATCTTTTCTGCATTTAATACGACATAAAGTCATCAATTAATGTATTCATCTACTTGATAAATAAAATTGTTTTAATGAGATAAATGCAATTGTATGTAAATACCATGTATAGAGGGATTGGATAGAATGACACACCATCCAATCCTAATTAAATTATTTAAATAATCCTAATTCTTATTTAAAAAGGTAGGTTTTAAAAATGTTATGACTTTAAATGAATAAGAAAAATAATACACCAAAATGATTGGAGTCAGTCTTTCCAGTAGGGGGGATGAGTAAACACCATAAACACACACATGGGCGGGTCGCCCTTTTAGACTGGTGACATAGCTGTCTTGACAGATGCCAGTATACGTAGCTTTGGCGCTAGCAAAAATGCTTCACTGCATCTAGTCTTCTGTCGTACTGTTCGTTTATTACATCGGATCTCGGTAAAAGTGGGCAGACAGGTAACAAAAAAATATGACAAGCATATGCGAGTGTAATGCTTGCTGACGGCCGAACTGCTCAGTTTTTGACACATCCTCAGATAGCTTTCCGGCTAGCGCACTCTCAAACTTGAGGAGGGAATGTCTCCGGACGTCAACTCCAACATCCTCCTGGGGAGAATTCGCTTTTTAAACAAATGCATTGAATGTTTCCGAAAGAGTGAACATCTGCCGGAGTCCCTGTGTTACGTGCCGAAAGAGGTTTGCTACAAAATCTGTAAGGATTCGTCGTCGGGCTCCGTTTCCGCGTCCTCGTCAACAGCTGGCAACTCGGGTGGCAAAAGCGTGGTGTCGGTGAGGGAGAGCCCGCATCAGGCGCCACACAAGAAATCATGCAAGTGCAACATCGAGCCCAAGAAATCGACATGTATACGGACAACAGGGGAGGAGTACTGCAACGGCCATGGCCTGTGGGTCAAAATAAGCAAGGTAGAACATTTATATGAATTATTAGGTGTTGCCTGGAACTGGTGTCAGGTGTCAGACGTTATTCTTATTGATCTGCTGTATCATTATTGATATCAGCATACACGGGGCTTCCTGGTTCATGACGTCACTGCTCGTAATCTGTTGGTGTGGCTCCCGGAATCTTCCACTCTTCAGCTCAATGGACATTCAAATGAGAGTCAGCCTGTTTTGTTTGTCCCTCTGATTGTTTGAGTTCTCTGTCCATCACAGGAGCAGCTGGAGGAGTATTGTGCTGGTCTGGATATAGAGGAGGGCTGGATCCTGGTGTGTAAACACACAGAAGGTGGAGACCGACTTGTGCCTGTGGAATCTCCCGAAACCATCAGCCGCCAACAGCAGCTCTTTGGCTATGACCACAAGCCTTGTAGCAGGTTTGTAAATTTGTAAATGGCCAACATTCTCTATTTCCCTGATCCATGTAAACTTACACTGTGAATCTTCAAATTGTGAGCATAATTTTGACATTCAAAAGTACATTTATTTATTAAAGGTAATTTTTCACAGTGTTAATGAATTAGCCTTAGTGGTCATAAGAGACTTTAAAGTAACACTTCAATCAACTATTATAAATTAAGCTGCAATTCAAATTTAACTTGGAAGTCTGACATTCAGTTTAGTTACGGCTCAGTACTTGAATTGACTGTCAATGTGAAATACATGTATGAACGTACAAAACTGTTGATAGTAAAAGATTTAAAAATCTGACGATTGAACAAATATATAAATAACCAGCATTTTTCCTTAATGGCTTTGTAGGTGGGAGCAGGTGGTGGATGTGGAAAACTCCTTACACATGGGTGCAAAACCCAGGGTTGCCGAGCCGGACGAGGCAGCTGTTCAAAAGCTGAGGTGAATTGATGCTCTGACACAAAATATTTTAAAATGGCAAAACAATTCTCTATAATATAATTATTTAAACAAAACTTTCTGTGATATTTCCTGTTTTAGTCTAATTAATATTTTCAAATATTAATAATAAGCAGTTTTATTTATTTATATATTATTTATTTATTTATTTTATTTATGTATATATTTTTTATATTAACAAAAATAATTGTATGTACAGTATGAATTAAGTTTTTTGAATAAATGAGTAGATCGGATCCATGCATCATGTTATTGACACAGATGTGCCCTAATTCTGTGAGGGACTTTATGCAATCTCTGTCTTCAAGGTATGTCCCTCCTACGTGGATGTTTGAATGTGATGAGGATCTTGTACACTACTTCTATGACCACATTGGGAAAGAAGATGAGAATCTTGGCAGTGTGAAGCAATGCGTGACCAGCATTGATGTGTCTTCTAGTTCGGTATGTGAGGGCTTAGTATCATTTCGTATAATAGTGGAGGGCAGAGTGCTGTGAGTGAATAAATCAGATGTTGCTGTCGAGTTCTAAGTAGTACTAGTAGTAACTGAGTTTTTATGTTTGAAGGAGGACCCCAGTGGTGGTGCAAGCTGCCTGACAGATGGAGACACTGAGACATTCTGGGAGAGTGATGGCATGCAGGGACAGCACTGGATCCGCCTGCACATGAAGAGAGGCACTGTGGTCAAGTAAGTCATGGCTGATTTGATAGTCACTCTAATTATCATGGACTTTGTTCACAATGCACTCAAACCTGGTTTGGTTATCAAATTTGAACCTTTGAGACTGACTGTCTGAAATCAGAGTTAGCTCAGACCATGTTGTCAATATTCGGTGTGTCTACATCATATGAAATCTGATTTAATCAAAAAATCTGATTTTTATTGTATTCAAACATCATATCTGATCTGAGTGTATTTGAGTCAGATTATAAACTCTGAACATAAAAAACAAATTATTTTATTTTCTCTTCCTTTAGCAAACTGATATTAACAGTGGACTCAACAGATGATAACTACATGCCCAAAAGAGTGACTGTATATGGTGGAGAGGGAGATAATCTCAAGAAATACAGTGATGTAACAATAGATGAGTAAGTAAATTTAATTATTTAAAGCCTACCAAACGTTTTTGGTGCAATTTTTTGTTTGGAAAGTGTGCTTGGGATATTTTAATTTTTCTTAAATAAATGTCTCTTTGTTATCTAATTCAACTTTCATACATTTTATATTTGGTTTAAAAGTCCACTTTTTGGGGCCAGTTATCATTTTAAATGTACAGTATATGCTCATGCTATATTAGGAGCACCATTTTCAAGTTATAAATATGTAAAAGCTAAATACAGTTTTGAATATTGAAAAAGTATGGCTTTATTTCTCTAATAGCAACTTAATAGGGGAGGTTTGTGTTCTGGAGGACATGACATCACATTTGCCTGTCATAGAGATCAGGATTGAGGAATGCAGAGGTAAGATTAATCTGACATGACATCATCTGAAAGACAACACCAGACTCTTTACTGTTCATCTCAATTCTTAGATATTTCTTGTCATTATATTTTGCTGTAGATGAGGGAATTGATGTACGGATCAGGGGTCTAAAGATCAAATCATCCTGCGAGCGCGACTTGGGCCTCAATGCAGATGTGTTCCAGTCTCCTAACCTAGTGCGCTACCCGAGATTGGAGGGCACCCCACCTGATGTCCTCTATCGCCGTGCTCTAGTCATTCAGAGGTAACACCCAGCAATATGTTATTTAGTAAGGCCTAAATGTGAGCTTTTGTCAACTCTCAGTATTGTTTTTTTTTTGTGTGTGTGTGTCTAGGTTCATCACACTCCTAGACAGTCTATTGCCACATATGGTGCCTGCATGGGACTACAGCCTTGGAACATTCAACCAGATTAAAGTCGGTACTCTTTTCTAAGACAAGCGTGTCTCATTTGTATTATCAGAAGTTTAAACGGGCGAGGTTTTAAATCACATGCAAATAAAAAACTTTCGTGATGATGAAAAAACAAGATGATAATCAAAAAGACTGTAACCGATAAAATGTGCAGCATCATGTTGGAGACATTTTAAATACTCACAATCTAATATTAGCATATTGCACACCCCATGCCAAACTCTCTTTAACGCTTTCCTCAAACTTTGTGCTTTTCTGTAGTGCATAAAGCAGTTCCTACTGTTGTCCAAGCGTCGCTCTGCCCTCATCACCCAGTGCCTGAAGGACTCTGAGACCAGTAAGCCTAACTTCATGCCCCGCCTTTACATCAACCGTCGCCTTGCCATGGAGCACCGTGACAACCCCACTCTAGACTCCACATGTAAAAATGCTGTCTTCACTCAGGTAGTCCACAAAACGTGCCTATATTATGTACAAAATGTATTTGTTCTGTGTTTGCCTTGCTTATATACTACCGTTTTTGGGTTTTTTTAAGAAACGAGTGCTGCATTCAACAAAACCCTTCCAAAATGTTACTAAAGATTTCTTTCAAATAAATGATGTGCGTTAACAATCTATTCATCAAATATTAATGAAAAATTGTTTCCACAAAAGTATTAAACAGCTATTTTCAACATTGACAGTTATTAGAAATGTTTCTTGAGCAGCAAATCATCATATTAGAATGAATTCTGAAGGATCATGTGACACTGAAGACTGGAGAAATGATGCTGAAAATTCAGCTTCGCCATTACAGGAATAAATAGCTTTTTTAATATATTGAAATAGAAAACAGTTATTTTTATTGTATTGTTATACAATGTTTACAATGCTACCATTTGTACTGTATTTTTAACCAAACAAATGCAGCCTTGGTGAGAATAAGAGACTTAAAAATCGTACAGAGATCAGCAGACACCCCAGTCTTTTGAATAGTTGTGTTTATAATTTTACTGTCTTTATGTAGGTGTATGAGGGTCTGAAGCCGTCTGACAAGTATGAAAAAACTCTGGACTACAGGTAGTCTCTCTCTCTCTTTCTTTCTAGATCTGGTGAAATCACTGAAGTTACTGGACTTTACTGTACATATATAAATTTCTTCTATATTACAGGTGGCCAGCACGATATGACCAGTGGTGGGAGTGTAAATTCATTGCAGAAGGCATCATCGATCAAGGTCATACAGTGACAAACTTATTTCACATGAAATAAAACAATATCCTCACCTGAGATTTCTTTCTAGCAGGCGGTGGATTTCGAGACAGCCTGGCAGACATGTCTGAAGAGCTTTGTCCCAGCTCATCGGAGTGCCCTGTACCACTTCCATTCTTCACTCGAACCTCCAACCAGGTAACAAAAAAGTTATTGCATGCACGGTCCTTTTCTTTCTGTAAAACATTAATGTTTAAAACATGAATTAAAACATTAAACCGTACATTCATGTATTGTTTTAATATTTTTTTTTTACCCCGTTGTATTCCATTGCAATGTAGTTGACTCTAATGTAACTGATAAGGTAGTTATGAACCTCTCTTTATATAAAATTAAACTGTTTTTTGATTAGGGAGCTGGAGAAGCCAGAGACTTCTATGTGCCAAATCCTTCATGCAGAGAATTCCACAAGTTTGAGTGGATTGGGCAACTAATGGGCGCAGCTCTTCGTGGAAAAGACTTTCTGGTCAGTTGTGTTGTGTAATTGCAGTGGGACCTATGTATTCATTTAAGGTTAGCTTTCCTTGATCATTTGGTAGAAATGGGGATTTCATTATATTTATCCTTTAGGTTCTGGCTTTGCCAGGGCTAGTGTGGAAGCAGCTGATTGGAGAAACAGTCAGCTGGACGAAAGATTTTCCTGCAGTAGATTCAGTGCTGGTAAGCAGCCCATATATCTCTCCCACAGTCTTTTATTGGCATCTTGGTGCTGACTACTGTAATCAGTGGAACTGACTGAACTGATGTTTCTTAGGTGAAGTTGTTGGAGGCTATGGAGCATATGGACATGGACACATTTGACTTTAAGTTCGGCCAGGAGCTCGTGTACACCACACCCCTGAGTGACGGGCGGGTGGTGGAGCTGATTCCAGGAGGAAGTGGAGTGGTGGTCCGGTATGAGGATCGCATGGAGTTCATACGCCTGGTACAGAAATCGAGACTAGAAGAGAGCCGGGAACAGGTAAAAAGAAGAGAAAGTCTGTTAAAACTATTGCATTTGGAATTAACAGAAAAAACAAAACAAAACCTTTTTAAGGACGTACTAAGCATACGTTTGTCGATCAGTCCATTAAATCCTGTGCTAAATCCAAGCTGTGATCCTGCACTACTACAGGTAGCTGCCATGCAGGCAGGACTGGTGAAAGTGGTGCCGCAAGCTGTGCTCGATCTCCTGACATGGCAGGAAGTGGAGAAGAAAGTGTGCGGGGACCCAGAGATCACAGTGGAGGCCCTTAAACGTCTCAGTGAGTCATACAGCAGCTGACATGAGCATTAAATAATTGATTTTCTCTGCCTCAGCATGAATTCTCGAAGGCGCGGAACCGAATATTGGATGAAAGTATTACAGCTCTGTACAGCAGTCATTCACAACTAGTGTTACTTCAGGACCCAAGTTTTATATTGAATCTGAATTGAGCGTTTTGCTAGAATTTTATCAAATGTTTGTTCATGTAATGGGAAT